>ML787916.1:509911-523813 GCA_009831015.1 Picea engelmannii | reverse complement strand
ATCCATCTTCATCTATGCATTCTCATCAAGGAAAATACATATTATATTACATCAATCATCAATCAATAAATCCTTTGACATCAATCAATCACTTGACATCAATCAATCAAACCATTGGCATCAATGACAACATGATCCAACAACTTTGTACAGGATTATGGTGGCCAACGATTCATAGAGACTCGAAAGAGTACTGTCAGGGATGCGATGTTTGTCAAAGGGTAGACAAACCCAACAGAAGGGACGAGATGTTGTTAAAACCGCAAGTGACATTACAATCATTTGATAAATGGGAAATAGACTTTGTGGGACCTATTAACCCACCAACAAAAAGAACAAGGGAAAGATACATCATCACCACGATAGAATACCTAACAACATGGGCAAAATCTGCACCAGTAAAAGATTGTAGTGCAAAGATCGTTGCACACTTCTTATTTGAACAAGTAATTACTAGGTTTGGGTGCCCAAGAGTTTTGATGAGCGACCAAGGCACGCATTTCATAAATATCACCATCTGCATGATGCTCTAATAATTTGAAGTTCGCCACTAGAGAAACACACCCTATCACCCATAGGCGAATGGCACAGTAGAAGCCTTCAACAAAATTCTAGAGAACGCACTGACAAATATCTGTAACGCCAATAGAGACGACTGAGACCTCAAAGTACCAGCAGTATTATGGGCTATCCCATAGATGAAAAAAAGCAACGCAATATAGGAAAGACTGAACCAGCAGTTAGAAATGGAGGAAGACCGGATCCTCGCTGATTCCATCAACAAGTGCAGAAGGACAGAGACAAATCATGGCACGATTTACACATTAAGAAGAAGACTTTCACGGAAGGCAATCTAGTATTTCTCTATGATAGAAAATCATTTTAGCACCCAGTAAAGATAAGAATGCATTGGTTAGGACCATACGAGGTCAAACCTATAATAGACTATGGAGTTGTACAATTAAGAGATTTAGCAGGCGTAGACCTCAGAGGAATGATCAACGAGAGACGACTGAAGCTATACAAGGACAATCGACCACCCATTGAAAAGTTAAAAAAAAAGAGGCCGCGAAAAAGCCACAGGACACTTGAATCATGAACGTAGTAAAGGCAAGAGAAATGGTTACATGCCTAAGAAAAACGAGCGGGAAATAGAAAGTCGGCAAAAACTGGATGACAGGACAACACTAAGAGGAATTAAGGCATGACAAGGACTGATGGAACGTCATATTAAAAATGACAACTGGAAATGACAAGAGAAGTGTAATGGCAAGTATGAAACTACCGCAAATGCATTGAACCCACAGTTATGGTGCATTAATCACATCATGGAGGAAGCATCCTTGATAAGATTCATGACAAGCCCATACAACACGCGAGCACAAAAGAAACTTGTCTATTCGCGAAAGGAGAACAGAAAGAGAGCAACAACAACTCGAAAGAACAGAGCAAGACCAAAGTACTCTAAAGTCAACAGACATTTGAAACTCACCACTATGGCACCACCAAAGTAAGCTAAACCAGGCCAGACCACTAGACCAACCAGAATTTAGACTAGGTCACGAGGACCGCTGGAAGAAAACAAGCAACAACAACTGGATATTGTCAATATCGATGAGATCCCATCCCCAAAGACACCACCAGTGAACTCTACACCAATAATGAAATCGATTCAATAGCCATAAATAGAGGAACTGGAAAAGGACATGCAAGTAGAAGTGTAAGAATCTCAACACAAGGAAGAGGAACCCCAACAAGAAGTGCAACCAGAAAGCACTAAACCAGCCATGGAAGGCAACGACACGACACAAAATCAAGGATCAAAAGGGTAACCAGACGAGTTGTAGGTACCCAGCCTCAATCAACCAATAGAATATACCACAGGAACTACCTCGGCTTGGCTAGAATGGATTACATGGAAGCAACCAGGAATTGCTAGAAGTTTGTACCAACCACTAGAGAAAGAAGACAGAGTTCTAATAGCGAGCTCACCTCGCAAGAAAATGAAAGCATAAATTGTGCTACCATGCATACCAGAGGGAGTACAGGTAGAGCCGCAACTACTGGGTCACATTGGGAAGCTCAAGTATTCCAACCATGACGTCTCAGATGACACCAAGTACCCAGAACTTGCACCAAGGGTTTTTATGCAGAACATAGTGGTCAACCAACTTGGAGAAACAATCAACCGACCACATCAGTGGGCAGTTGGACTGGACCAAACCGACATTTTAGAGTTGTTGAAACTTCTACACTTTGGTAGAGGCCAGTACGTGACAACATGCGTTAAGAATATGTTAGTATTTATGCATGGATGGGATATATGGATGGACATACCCGTCCCCATAATAGTTGAGCTTATTGCACAGATAACAGGACTACCCAGCCGGGGTATGGATCACACATTGATTTTGGATGATAAATCCAAGGAAAAAGTGTTAGCAGAGGAAATGAAGAATCAAGATGGCACCGCGAGGGGGAAAAGAGGCATTATAATCAAATGTATGAACAATGAAACAATGCAATTGGGCACAAAGATCTTAGCCTATAATTTGTTAATAAAATGCCGCAAAGATTAAGTACCGGAAGGAGTCATCGTAGTTGCAGCTCAGTGCGCAGAAGGCACCTTCATGAGTTGGTTGCCTTATCTATTAAACTTATTCAAAGTGGACTGCAAGGACGCATAGGAACTCGACATAGAATTCCATTACTCATGGTTTCTCACCCTCATAGCCTTCATGGGATGGTGGGAACCAAAGTATGTAGTTTTTTCTACTAGACCACAACTAACGGGAGTAAGATACCTAGTCCTGAGAATGGGCCACAGGTAGAAAAAAAGAGGGACAATGGAATCATCTTTGAAGCATACCTACAGGACATGCAGGAAGATATTATCCGGTCATGGAGAATAACACCAGAAGTTGTCACACAATATGGGGACATTGCTAACTTCTGGGCTACATGCCAAGCCATGTGGATACAACCAAGGCAGGATCCAGATAAACAGTGGCTATAAATGAACTATTGCATCACAGAAGGTGATATAGACATGGTCATCAGTGAATGTCCTGATGAATGGAGGATCCCATCCATTCCATGGGAATTATAGGAAGGACCCGCAGAAGGAGAAGCAGCGTAGGTGGAAACACAACCTCCGCAAATCCTAGTGCCCAACAAACCAAGGACGAGCCAAAACAAACTGACTCTGGAAAACGAAGGTTCAAAGCAGACATGAACCTAGAAGGGGTAGAAAGAGACCAATGAACAACCAAAACAAGCTAAGGGCGCATAGGAGACCTCCCCAAACCCCATCACACATGAGCTACAGTGAACTAAGAGATCAATTGTATAGGCCGCAGGTGCACGCAAGAAATCAAAGGAGCAACGCACGTCACCAGAATATATGATCATGGAGGAAGATGGAGAAATGATTGCTAGAATGGTCTAGGATTTTTTAGTAGAAGAATTCAACCATGCAACGCACCATAGGGATAATCTACGAAAAGAGCTGGGAGAAATAGGACAGTTCCTCAAGACACTCAGAGAGGCCCAGAGAGAAAGTAGCAATAGAGGAATAGAGTCTTCGACAAAAAAAACCAACTAAAGAGTGGAGGTCGAAGAAAGAGACCTAGCCCTCCCAATTCCACACACAAACACAACGGTCCACATAAAACCGAGCATGCTAAGAATGGATGAAATAGTGAGACAGAAAACATTGAAGGATTTGGACCACATCCAATTGGTCCTGACACAGATGCCATCAAGGGCACTACACAAATTGCCTTTTAGCGTTGACCATGAAATGCAGTCTCGGGCACATAAAAACTTAGTTGAGATACAAAAAGAAACAAAGTAGTGAGAAGCGTTGGAAAAAGAGTATGAGCAGGCCAAATCCAAAACTCAGAAGGAGACAGAACACAAGAACGAATTGGAACACAAAGTGGGAGAAATTTTTGGGGAACGTCCAAACACTGCGCAAGGAAACGAACTCCCAGCCACAAAAAAGATCGACCATATTGCGCAGGAAATTGGTTGATACCACAAGGATATTAGGGATCTCCGAGAAAAACTAACACCAACAACTCCACCACCAGTAAAGGAGAAAAGGAGGCAGGCAACAATATCGCAAATACAGGAGATTGAGAAGCAGGTTAGCACGACAGATGACTTGCTCGACAAAGTAGCGCAACTTTGGACAAGACTGGAGGAGGATCCACAAGTTCAACTCTAGGACAAGTAAGAGGAAAGGATCAATTCAACGATCCAAGAACTCAAATAGAGGAAAAATACTATACCAAAACCAGAACGCATCAAGGGGATGCACGAGTTGAAGAAGATGCAAGAAGAACTTATCACTGTGCAGACACAGAAACAAGAACGTCGGACTCAAATAGAACTACTACAAGAATGGGTAGCAGAAGTACTCGCACAGGTAGAATAAGATAGAACACAGATGACACAAACACAGGCAAAATGCGGAGGACTACTGAGTGACGAAGTGACAGTTTAGGTAATGGATACCATTAAGGAGAAGACCACGCAAGTGCTGACAAAAGTAGCAGAGTTGAGGGAAAAATTCCAGATGATCACCAAAGAGATCGAGGTAGCTTAGAAATATTAGGTGACTCGGGACAAGTCACATGTCAATGTTGGGGACTTGTTGGAAGCAGGCTGAAGTGGGAAAGAAAGTGTGCACAAAGAATAATGACAGTTGGAAGAGCAATCATGGGAAAGAAAGTGTGTAGGAGGAAACTGACAAGTAGCAAGAAGCACAACATGTGTGCATGCAAGAAGGGGGCGACAACTGGAAGGAAGCAATGAATGCATGTAGAGAAGGAAGACCTAATGACAATAGGGTTAGGGTTTTTGTAAGGTTTTTGTGTAAATGGCTGAAGATATTGATAGATATAAATATATATATGAAGGTATCATAGAAGAGTTCAGAGAGGTTTGCTATGGTTGAGCTTTACTACTGTTGTAGAGTTGAGATTGTTTCTATGTAATGTTTTTGATTAGATGTACTAATTTTGTAAAGAAAGTGAGCTAATTGGAAGAGAAAAGGTAGATCTTGAGGATTAGATCGTAGGCCAAGGAGCCTGGTGAGATCTAGTTCGCCTCATGGAGATCTTACCCATCTGAGGAGAGTTATAAGTGTGAGGCACAAGAATTGTAGAACCGCCATAATAAGAGAGCCAAGAGCCAAATCTTTGTGGACATAGCCCAGGAGGGGGTGAACCATGGTAATACCTATGTAATGTGATGAATGCATGCATATCTTTGTCATATTTTTAGTAGTTAAATGTTGTATGCAATGAATGAATGAGTTATTAGATTGCTTGGTCAATTGTTGTGGGAATATAACGAAAAGATACCCCGGAGGTTAAAATATAAAAGAGGATAATAGTAGTTCGTAATATGAATCATGATTAACGGTTCATAACACAGATCCCCTATCTCATGATCAATCCTAGGCTGTAAACACCTGAGTCTTATAGCCACCCATTTAAATCTATCTCGGGTGAGACTATGCAGTGCACTCTGTGTATTGTGTTTCCTTCTGGTTTACTAGAAGGGCCGATAGTTTTAGTATTTGTTGGTACCCTTAAAGATACGAACCCCAGGTCTATGGTGCAGGTAGGAGAGAGAGGTCGTCCAGCTTAACTAACAACAATGTAACCAATGCATATATTCCATGTGGGTTTGTTAAAATATATGCCACATATATTTAAACCACCACAAATATATAATAACTCTGAACTATATACTTTAACTGCATGTTATAACAAAAACAAGGTTCATGGGGATTGAACCCGCAACCTCCTCCACATATTCCAAATGTTTTAACCATTACACCATTGGCGCCTCATGTTACGAAGATTCCACTAAATTTAGAATTAAGTTGCCAAGTTTTCACATTGAGGTTGGGCCTGCGACCTATTTAGTGGTGTGGATCCTAATGTTGCACACAATCTGAGACATGCACAAATCTCGAGGAGGATTGCATATATCTTGAGGTACAGATGCATCATTTTGCATGCCAAGAGAAGAGTTAAGGTATGGTATGTCTTGATTTGCATGCCATGAGGTATTTTGAACTCATATAGGCATGCTTATACTCATTTTTCTCGTTTTCTCGAGGGGAGTTCAATGGTGATGTTATTTTTGTGCTAAGATGTTTTCTGTAGAAGTATTAGTCCATATTTCCATTAATGAGTGCCATAGTGCATCATTTTGTGTGTAAAGAGGGTAAAATTGAGCCAGTTCAGCATATGGCCAAATTTATACTCATTTTTCTCATAATTTCGCAAGGAATTCAATGGGAAACTCTATTTTTGAGTTTGAGCAGTGGAATTGAAGATATTATTTCAAATTGGCTTTGTAATTCCATGTTGTAATGCAATTTGACATTTTGAGATAATGAAGAGAAATCTCACTATCTGAAGGGGACTTGAAGATGGAGTAAATTATGACATCAATATTGTATAATTTGAGTTATTTTGTGTTCTACTATGTTATCTCATAAATCTTCAAATTAATCATCATTTTATGGGATTTAGGATAGGAAGAACAACATCATTTTTTTGTAAATCACCTCAATGCGATCAATAATTATTCTAAATCAAGTTGGATACTAAAATGGGTTTTTAAAGCTTAAATTGGTATCTAATTATTTTCAGATTAGTCCTTGAATTGCTGAAAAATATCTTCACACCTAGAAGTCCATTCAAATTTCACTCCCTTCTTTTGCAAATATGTGACTGGACTTGCAATCTTTGAGAATCCTTTTATGAATATTTGGTAATAATCTAGTCTTCAAAATCCCTCAAGACTGGATGGTATTCAATACTTGCCACTTTATATCTAGTTGCCTCTTCCATATGGGCTTCAAAAACTTGACGTCCCTTCCTAAAACTCTTTTTCAACTGCATTGTTGAAATCTCTCTAACATCTATAGCTCTTGGAATGCCTTGAATCTTTCCTTGATGTTCTTCTTCATCAAGGCATGTGATTGTCTTGTTGTAATAGTCTAGGACAACATGGTGTTTTTCCAACCAATCCATGTCGATTAGAAAATCATATGAACCCAATGGTATGATGTTTACATCTATCTTCGTACTGATTCCATTCATGTCTATTAGACAATATTTAACTAGCTCATTTATGTTCCTCTTATTCACCATGGATAATTGAACTAACCAATATTTCTTATGCTTACTCCTTTGTAAGTGATATATTTCAACAATGTTAGAATTTATGTAACTACGGCTAGCTCCAGAATCAATTAAAATTGCTATGGGTTAGTTATCAATATGACCTTCTATTTTAGTGATGGGGGGTTGATATTTTTATTTCTTATTGTCCAAGGATGCATAAATACTCAACATGTTTTCTTCCATGTCTTCCATTGTTTCATCCTACTGAATGTTGTGGACAATCCTCATTCTTTCTCCTTTATGATGATAGTCTCTATATAAGTATTTTTCCTCGCATCCACAACATTGTACAGGCTGCTAACTTAGCCTTTTCCCAAATGAATTGGCAATATTGTGCTCACTTTGGGCAGACTGACCTTGCTAATTTTCTTGGGAATTATTTTTAAAAAGGGTGGATTAAAAACTTTCTTCCTCTGATACTTTTTCCCTTTCATCTTTCCATTCCAAACTTTTTGGAATACTGGCCTCTGTCTACTCTATTCAAAAGATTATTTTCTCTCCTTATGGATTCTTCCAAAGTTTTTGGGTTATCATATTGTATCTTTTCAGTATAGAAGGATTGTAACCCACTCAAAAATATTTGGATTTTTAATTTTTCATCTTTTATGAAGTCAACATACTTCAACAACTGAAATAACCTCTTCTCATATTCGTCCATTCTCATGCTTCCCAACTTGAGTTCAAACAACTCTGTCTTCCTTTCATAGTAATGCTCAGAAAAATATTTCTCTTGGAAATATACTTTGAACTACCTCCATGAGATCCTTTTCTCATTAAGGTGCTTGGATTTCTTAAATTGATCCCACCACATGGATGCCTTTCCTTACAAGTGGTATGTTGCAATTATAGATTCTACCTAGGAGGGTAATCATGCAACTGAAAATATTTCTTCATTTCCAACATCGAGGCCTCGGCCTCTTCCCCTTTCCTATTCTCACTGTTGAAAGTTGGAAGCTTTATTTTCCCGAGTTCAGCTTGAAAGATGTCTACCTTAGGCATTCTCCTTTGCTTATGGATGAGAAACGCACTTGGGATTCTCCCTAGCCATGAACTTTCATGAGTTATTCTAGTATATTTCCTTAGAGAATGATGGTGCCTTCTCATGCTTCTTGACTTCCTATCATTCCCATGATCTTCCATTTTGCTATGGGATCTAGACGATGTCACTTGTCTAGCACTAGTTTTTTGCTTGGTGCCAGAGTCCTTGTTAAATTTCTTATGAAACATATTTAGACTATGAATTATCTCCTCCTGAGCCTTCATAATCCTTTCATTATGGTCTGTGTAGCTATGCACTTCCCTATGCAATATTCTCATAGTTACAGGTTCCTTCCCACCTCTTCTTCCAGTAGACTCTGTCTCAACATTTCCCATGCTGACATGAATACCTTTGATCTCTTCCTCATGGATGTAATATCTTTGAGCATATTTCATAACTCCAATCCTCATATAAGAACCAAATTTTCTTTCCCATACCTCTAATTCTATAAGAAACGTGCATGTGATAATTACTGTTAGAACATGCATAACATAAAACATTTTATCAATTAGAATACATGTCATTCTTTATCCCAATTTAAATAGGAAAAAATGCACCAAATCCAAATACTCTCCAGTCACTAGAAATTGGATCTTCAGTCTTCATCTCTAATACTCTCCAAAAAGGTCGCTCCAACATGCTCTAGAATTCACCCTCTAGGGATGCTCCAACTCCAAGCTCTCTTTCTTGCTCTCTACTTGTTTTTTATACATAAAACTGAATGTGTAAAAACTGTTGTTCCTACCCATACGATTTTAATGGGTTCAATTAATATACATGGGTAATTCCCCCTTGTACCCATCTTGAACATTCTCTTAGACCCTCCCCTCTCTTGTGGATTAATTCATCCCCCAACTTTGTCCATGTCCCTTAGTATTTGACATCACATTTTATTATTAAAACATAGAAATACAATTCACATATACATCGCTTTGGCCATAGCCACACATTATATCTACATTCAACATTAATTAAATTGGGGATTATAGTGGGGATGTTACAGTTCTCTAGTTTCTTATAATCCCAAGTCACAGGTCTAGAACCAAGGCTAAAAACATAACCTGCAGTAGAATTTTGATCATCAGGGTCACCACCCCAATCTGTATCAGTGAAACCAACCAACAAAGGAGTCCCCCCTGAACTGTAATGTATCCCAATATGAGTTGTACATTGGATATACCAAAGTATCCTTTTAGCTGCTTCCCAATGGATGGGTTGTTTGCATGTACCAAGCAACAAGAACAACAAGAAAAAAAATAGTAGGATGAGTATGAGTCAAATATAAGAGGCTACCAATTAACTAAGGATACAAAGTGGAATCAAATTCAAGAGTATTACATGTGGAGATAAGTTTGAATCCAAAATGGAAGGGAGAAGGGGATAGTTTAGAATCATCCATGTGAAAGAGACAAAGAAGATCACAATCATACTTAGACTGGGAAAGAAAAATTTCTTCATTGGTTTGCGATACTTGGAGGCTAAGGAAATAATGCAAATAACCTACATATATCATTAAAAAAAAAAATTAAGGTCATATTTCACATGGATTAAAATTTTAGGGTCACTACTAATGAGGATAAGGTCATCAAAAATAAGAACAAGTATTATGATATGGCTTACTACTTTCTTGGTATAGACATTAGGGTCAGAATGACATCTAGAAAATCCAGTGTGAATAAGAAAGATGTCCATTTTGGCATACCAAGTTGGAGGATATTTCTTAAGACCATAAAGATATTTCTTAAGGTGATAAACAAGATTGGAGTCATTCTAGACATAGCAAGGAGGTTTTTCTTTGTGGATTTCTTCTGGTAAATCCCCATGCAAGAAGTGATCCAGATTATTTTCGGCACGAAATGAGAGAGGATATATAATAAATAAATGTAAAGAGTTTTATCAAATATCCAATAATATAACATAGATATATCATATATATAACCATAAACATAGAGATACAATAATACACAATTTCTATTAATGAGCGAAATGTACAAAACTTTAGAAATACAGAGTGAAAGACTCTCTAGAATGGTGACAACTTATCTCTGAGAAGAGATGTGATGGCTACTCACATTCACAAGAAGATGATCGTTACAATCGGACTCCAAATACCCTTTTAACATGAAGAAAATCCAAAAACCTAACCTCGGAAGATGAAAAGCCAATAGTTTGTGGACCCCGTTTTGGGTAGTTTGGTGTATCAACTTCTCAGGGCATAACTTTGGCATACAATCTCCATTTGGGGCGAACGATAGCTCATTGAAAAGGTATCAATGAGGATATTCATTTTTGGGGCTCAATAAGAGCCTTTGGAAATCATTGAGGCTCCTGATCTCGAAAAAACATCATTTAGTCCCTCTAAATGGCCTCGAATGTTTAAGAACCAAAAAACTTCTAAAAATAGTAACTTGCCAATGAACTGTTTTGATCTAGTTAGAATAGGTGGGTGGCCACTGAGATCCCCCTGGATCAATCCTCCATCCTTAGGAAGCAATGGTATCGATTGTGTTGAGTTCCCAGGGGAGAGGGGGAAGAGTTTGTTGAATCTGAACCTTGGTGACTTGCTTGCCTTGTTGGAGATGTTTCACTGCTTGGTTTGTGGGAGGTTGTTGAGAAATTTATGAGATGAATGTGTGCAGAAGGAATATTTGCACTTTTCTTCAATCTTGTTAACCTGCTTCTTCTGGATAAAAGGTGCTTGAACTGAGGCTGCAGTGGTTTCAGTGTCCTTCTGTTCACCTTTTGAACAAATTGTGAAGAATCTAAATTTTGTAGTATGAGATACTACCTTGCGGCACTGTTTAGGTGGGATAGTAGTTGGAACTACCTTTGGTATCCTGTAGATATGACCCCCCAGAGTAACAATGACACTACGAGATCAAGACTTATAAATAACATGGCACTTCCACATATATGGTTGGCCCAAAAGAACATCACAGACATCCATCGGGGAAACATCACATAATACCTCATACTTGAAGGGTTGGATGTCATATGACAATCGACACTATTTCTTGACACAAAGATATCGTCCCTGGTGAAGCCACTCGATGTTGTATGGTTGTGGGTGCGGTGCTGAGAAAAATACCAAATGTTTTACAATCTATGCCGAGATTAGGTTCTTTTTGCTTCCACTATCAACAATAAAATGTAGTGGGGTCCCCTTCACCCACATTTATGAATGAAAAAGGTGCTCCCCCTCTTCAGGATCTGTTGGCTCTTCCGGTTGAATTGTTTCGGTCGCGGCAATAGCAATGGGGTTTGTGTCGATGATATATCTTCTTCCATTATTTTCTGAATCGGATTTTGAATCAGGTCTCAACTCCTTTTATTTGATCTTGGTCGCCAATGATTGTTTTGAGCAAAATTCATCAGTGTTGTGTCAGGGGATTTTGTGGAAATCACACCACTTTCCAGTGTCCTTCTTCGTCTTCTTGTGACCCTTCTTTTCCCGTGGCTTGGAATGGTTTTCGGGAAGCTATTTTTTAGGGTTGTCTTTATCATACTTTGGTTGTTGTAGATTTATAGACTCGAACTCTCATTTGTTCTAGTGCCTAAATTTCTGCTCAATTTTGACAACAAATCGATAGGCAACTCCCACTAATGAGATGTCCAGAAAATCCATTTCGGTTTGGATGTACCTATGTAGAGCCCCACATTATTTCAGAACCAGACGTCGCTTAGAGTATTTTATACCCAGCTTGGTGCGTAAGGTATGGAAATTATTTGTGAACTCCAACACTGTTTGGCCCCTCTCTTGATGCATCATGGTCCATCTCATGTATTGGTCGTCATAGTTACCAACAGGGTAATATTGTTCCTTGACCACATCCACAAAAAATTCCCAAGTGGGCTCAGCCCCATATATTCCATACTCCTCTATGGGATTTTTCTCCTAGTAAGTTTACCACCAATGTTTGACATGGGGGAGATCCTTAAGGAGTGCGAAGGTGATATTTTCCCTATCGAAAAAATTGTGAATAGAGAAATAACATTCTAGTGTATTTAACCATTTTTCTAGGGCATTTGCATCTATCTGACCTTCAAATACAGGAATATCAAAATTAACCTGTAACTTGAAAGGAGAGGTGCCTCCAAAATGGCCTCTTCATGAATACATGTATGTTTTTATTGGAAGGTTTTGAAGGATGTGGGAAAAGTTATCCATCATTTTGTCCCTCTGTCGCGTGAGAGCTTGCTCAAGCAACAGATTAATAGTCTTTTGCTCCATTGTTTTTCTTTTCTTCTTCCATGGAAGGTTTCTTGGGCATGTGAGAGTGATTGTCTCAATAGATACAAGCTCAAGACCCAACTTTCTATACTCGGATTTCATTAGGGACATGCATTGAAAAATGATCAAGAGCAAGTTGCTTTGATACCACTAATATGGATTATTTTTGGCACAAAATGAGAGTGAAGATATAATCAAGAAATGTACGGAAATATATTATATATCGAATAATATAATAGATATATATTAGAGATATAAACATAAACACATAGATATAGTAATACACAATTTCTATTAATGAGCGAAATGTACAAAACTGTAGAAATATAGAGTGAAAGATTCGCTAGAATGGTGGAAGACGATTGTCTCTGAGAAGAGATGTGATGTCTACTCACATTCGCAAGAAGATGATTGTAACAATGAGTCTCCAAAGGCATTTTTAACATAAAGAAAATCCAAAACCCTAACCCTGGAAGATGAAAAGCCAACATTTTTGTGGACCTCGTTTTGGGTAGTTTAGTGTATCAACTTTATGGGGGTGAATCTTTGGCATACGATATTTTCTTGGGGTGAATGATAACTCGTTGGAAAAGTATCGATGAAGAGATTCATTTTGGGGGATCAATGAGAGTCTTAAGATATCATTGAGGTTCCCTATCATGAAAAAGCATCATTTAGGCCCTCAAAATGGCTCTGGAAGTTTAGGAACTAAAAAACTGCTAAAAATAGTAACTTGCCAACAAACTATTTTGAGTGAGTTGGAATAGTCGGGTGGCCACCAAGATCCTCTTGGATCGATAAGTAAGAATTAACATCCATATAATGGACCTCCCATTTATGTGAGGCAACAATGGATAGAATGAGGCAGATATAATTCATTTTGGCTATGGGGGAAAAGGTGTCATTATAGTATATACCTTCAACATGAGAGGATCCTTTGGAAATTAATTGGGCATTGTGTCTTTCATCTCTTCCATATCATGTATACTTATTTCTATACACCCATTTACATTTGACAATATTTCTTCTTTTCAGAAGAGGTACAATATCCCAAGTATCGTTCACTATTAAAGAGTGATACTCTTCATTCATTGTTGTCTTCCAATATGGATGCCCTGAAGCTTCTGCAAATGTGTCTAAATCACGAGTATCTAAAACTTAAGACAAAAGAGAAAAGGCTCACTGGAATTGTGAATGCATTCAATGATGTTTTGAAGGATCATGGACAAGATCACCAACTGTTTCTCATGTTGAACAAACCCATTTAGGAAGTGGTGGTGCTTGTGCAAGTTCATGTTCAATTGACTCATCTAGAGGAAGGCGAGGAGGCATAGGTTTTTCATCCTCAATTTCATCATCATTGAAGAACAGGCTTCTTAATATTTTCTCAATGATATGAGAAATTTAATAATGATGAT
>ML787916.1:481132-509902 GCA_009831015.1 Picea engelmannii | reverse complement strand
ATATATATATATATATATATATATATATATATATATATATATTTATTTATTTATTTATTTATTGAATGTTGATGTTACATTGAGAGGGGATCGATTATAAATATAGCCGAAGCACCCTTTTACGAATAGTCGTGAACTTTAGTCACGAATTTATAATTCATTATTATATTATTTATTTTATTATTATATTCTTTCTTAATTTATTTATTATTTATTATATTATTATTCTATTTAGGCTTATGTTTATAACATTGCCTCCCTCTTCAAATTTTATTTGTCCTCAAAGCAGGGACAATGTAAGATATTGCTATTGAAATTTTTCTGTCTCCCAATATGTGTCCTTTTCTAAGAGATTCTTCCACTTGATAAGATATTCTTTGATTATTCAAGAACATAACTTCTTCCCTTTGGTAGTGTTTTATGTGTTGATTGATGTTGTCCCAACACCTTTTTGAGACATGACACATGAAAAACATTGTGGATATGAATCTTATCCAATAAGTTTAATCCATATACTACTTGACTGATATTCTTGCTAGCCTAGTATGGTCCATAGAATTTGGGGGCCAACTTGTTTTTCCCTCCTTGTTTAAGAGATAACCATTTGTAAGGTTTGAGTCTTACAAATATCGAGTCTCCAACTTCAAACTCTCTCTATCTTCTATGTTGGTCGACTTGCTGCCTCATACGGTTTTGTGCAGTTGATATGCTATCTTTGAGTATTTTGATTGTCTTATGAGTCCTCTCTAACTGGTTTCTCACTTATGGGACATTGGTGTCAATTGAGTTTATATGTTGTTCATTTTGATTAAAATTGATCCCTTGATCTTTCTATGTTCCCATTGTTGATACTAGTAAAGTACCACTATAATTGGGTGAGGCAATAACTTGTGGCTTGTGCGAATCAATTTCAGTGAATTCCAAGTCTTCACTAATACAATAATGTTGTACTTATTTTCCACGTAAAATAATTTTAAAATGGCTTGGCAATCTTCAATACAAAATAGATGAATATGCACGTAAGGGGTAGTGAAGGTGTGTTGTTGTATGATTTGCAGGGAGATGTTTCAACTTTGTTTGATTAATTTTAGATACACCTCTCAACAAAATATCCTCCATATCTAAATTGAATTCAAGATCAATTTGTCCATCTTCATGACACCACAAGTTGTAAATGAGGATCCTTTTCCCATGGGGTTTTACATCATCAATTTGTTTTAGCAATTCTTCTTCTGTTGAGTAAGGAGACCCTTCTAGGAGAGCTAAAATTTTATTTTCCCAATCCTCATTTTCATGAAACAACCTTTTTGGTTGTCCTTTTAAGATTTCATAATCTACCACTGGGAAGATATATTGGTCATAACCCATCTCTCTCATGAATGTAGTTGAAACAAGACCAATAATTTGAGTTGCAACATAGTTTTGGTTGGAAGCAGTGAAAATGATAGCATAAACTCCTAATTGCATTGTACATGTCTTTAAAACATTTCCATTTTTCCCATATGTATAATTTTTTGAGGAGAAACCAAAAGAGACACATCGCCTTAGGTAGTATGGATCCATTCCTCCTCCATTGTCTCGAATTAGTAATGTTAAACAATTATCACATGGATTAGTTATTTTTTTAATTGCAACAAATGTGGCTCCATTTTCTCTTTCATCCATTTCATTATCCAACAAATCCCCTATAGAAACTAGAGCCCATTGATGAGAGGTAACATTAGCGTGAAGGTACAAGGAACTCACTCGAATAATATCCTCAACCAATTCTTTATCTTTATCCGAAGATGTTGGTATATCATTGTTCCAAGATTTCCAAAATTCTTGATGCCCAGAGGGTGAAGGAATATCAGAGGACTCATGGGCATGTTCTACGATTTAAAGTGTTGGAACTAACTAGTTCGTTTGGCCATGCCATGCAGGAGTCATGAATTGTAGGGTTGAGGAATCCTCCTATTTCTCCCTAATATTTGAGGATATTATTTATAATAAACGAAGGTATTTCTTCTCCTCCAACTTCATGTGCATGGTCCAAACCAATGAAACTAGTGCCCGCACAAGTCTATGGTTTATGTATGCCTCGTCTGGACTAGAAAGATCCATTATTATCAAGAAAAATGTATCCAAACACATTTTGGGGAAATCGGCAGGGTGTTGTTATGTGGTGAGAGTATGTTAAAATTCAAGGATCATATTACTGAATGAGACAAAATTATCTCCTCCTTGTTAGTGTACATCCATATTGAATAGGTTAAGTTGACTATGACCAATTGAAATGCATGATCATCATAATTTGGCCCATTTTGTCAAGAATTTTTGTTTGTATTTTGTCCCATTTCCTATGGGATTCTATCATTTTCTTCCCTAATCGAGACTCTAGTCTCCATACAAAGAGATGCACATCCTCATCTCCAAAATTTTCCATTTCACTTCTAGAGATGAGGTTCCTCTTCCATAGATAGTCTCATGCAAATTCAACATGCAATGAGACTATGTTATTGTTATATTTTTTGGGTGAGGATACATATAAATTAGAAAACATATTTACAATCCCACCCTAGTTCACATTTCTTTCCTCATTAGAATCACCATTTTCTTCATATTCCCAATTGGATTTAGAGTTGTCATCTTCTCCTTCATATTCCCAATCAAATTCAAAGTCTTCATCTTATTCTTATTCATATTCCCAATTGGATACATATTCTTCATCTTCTTCTTCATATTCCCAATTGGATTTAGAGTCTTCATCTTCTTCTTCATGTGGAATTTTTTGTTTTTCCTAGTCATTTTTTGGAGTAGGTTCAAGTTTGATGTTTTTCTCATATTTTTACTTTTCAAAAACTTTACCTATTGAACCATGTACACAATCAATGAGTTCATTCTTTAATTCTCGAAGCATGGTGATTATAACACTGGAATATGTATCCATGATACATAAGAAAAAATACGAAATGATACGTAAATTAGTTTTTACCGGTTCAGTAAAATAAATTTTCACCTAGTCAATAATTTATTTTTTATGGATCAATAACAATTTTTTACGAAGTTGTTTTAACAATACCATGGGCCAAAACCATATTTTCTCAATATTTTCTCAATGATATATATATATATATATATTGAATGATGATGTTACATTGAGAGGGGATCGGTTATAAATATAGCCGAAGCACCCTTTTACGAATAGTCATGACCTTTATTCATGACTTTATAATTCATTATTAGATTTTTTTTATTATTATTATGTTCTTACGTAATTTATTTATCATTTATTATATCATTATTATATCATTCTATTTAGGCTTATGTTTATAACAATAATCTAAAAAAGAAACCAAAATAGGAACAGAAGATGACACAAATGTCGAAGATGGCTCCCAGGCCAAAGATAGCACAAATGTCAAATTAGGCTCATAGGACAAGATATTTTCATCAAATTTAACATCTCTTATAACAATAATTTTATCGGAATGAGATTGAAGAAGCCTATAACCTTTGACATCTTGATAATATCCAAAAAAAATGCACTTCTCACTTTTAGGCTACAATGCTTTCCTTTCCTCATCAAGAATGTGAGCCCATGCTACACTACTAAATACACATAAGTGACTTACATATGGCTTAATTGTATTCCATGCTTCTTCTAGTGTTATATTTTTTAAATTCTTTGTGGCAGTGCAATTTACTATGTAATTTGCACAGTTGAAGGCTTCCTCCCAACAATGAAGAGTTAATCCCTTAGATTGGATCATACAATTAGCCATTTCTTTTAATGTGTGATTCTTTCTCTCAGCAACACCATTTTTCTATGGTGTATATGGACAATGTGTTGCATTTGAATTCTCTATTCAGTGTAATAACTTGTAAATTTGTTGTTCACATATTCACCTCCATTCTTTGTTCTTAACCTTTGAAGTTGACGTCTAGATTGTTTTTCTACAAGGGTCTTGTAGGCCAAAAAATTATCAAAAGTTGCACTCTTAAGTTTTAATAAGTAAACCCAAGTGCATATAGAGATGTCATCAATGAAGGTTAATAAATAGTGTCACCTAGAGAAATAAGGAGAGGAAAGAGGAACACAAAAATCACTATGAACAAGCTGTAAAGGGGTCGAGGTGTGCATATAGGAACGTTTGTCAAAACTGTGCCAATGATGTTTTTCAAGAACACAACTAACACAAAAACCATCTCTACAAGAAACAAGAGGAATACTAGTCACCATATGTTGATTGCATAGTTGATTTCATAAATATTCAGAGAAACCACAATATTTTCATTCGTTTGTCAACATTTCAGATCCATATAAGGATCCAGCTTCTAGACACAAAGCCTACGTAAAAAGTATGAGATGAGCAATAATAAATACTAAAGAGGGAGGGAAACCTAAGAGTTGATTGTCTAGAAAACCCTAAAAATTATATTTAATACTAAGGTTTAATATTTAATAATAATGTGTCAATTCCCGCTAGCTCAACCAGTTAAGGTGTGGGTTTCGTTTTCTAGGCAACCTGAGTTCAATACCCTTATGATGTGTTTAGTTGGGAGGAGACACCCAAAAATATAGCCATGCCAAGGATTAATGCGGTCCAGGTCGAGTGCAATCCCCAAATGATTTTGATGGCTTGGATGCCCCTAGGTTGTGGTTTCTTAGCCAACAGTTGAAATGTTGGCCCCACAAGTGATGGGCATTTCTCACAAAAAAAAATATTAATAATAATGTTGATATTAAAATTAAATAATATTAAGGTATGATCTCTATTAATAATAATAATATTATTGTTGATATTTAGGGTTAATAGTGTTAGTTTTATTAGTAATAGGGTTATTAATATTATTAGAGATGTACTAATACTAGTAAAAGTACTAAAGAATAACCCTAGAGTAATAATATTAATAATGATATTAGTATTAATGTTTAGCGTATAATAATGTTAGTTTTAGTAATAGAGTTATTAATCTATTTAATATGTACTAAGGTTAATACTAACTTAATAAGGAATAAATCTTAGAATAATAATATTACTACTAAGGTGTAGGTTAAATATTTAATAATATTATTATTAGGGTAAAATTCCCATTACTAATAATATTAGTATTAATATTTAGGGTTTAATCATGTTAGTTTCAATAATGTTAATATTATTAGTAATGTAGTTATTAATACTAATACTATTTAATATGAGTGAAACTAAAATTAATAATAAAACTTAAGGTAGTACTAATATAATTACCTATGATATTATTAAGTATTGACTAAAAAACCCTACTATTAATACTAAAATTTGCTCTACATAGTTGTTGCAATGAGCGATAGTTTAGATGACCAAACCACTCATGCCAAAGTTTGCTCAAGTCGTCGCTATGAGCAACAAAAAATTATGGAAAATATGATGCCCCAAAGTTGTCAAACTTGTACAACTTGATAATATTATCAACAATTCCAGTCGATATGACATACTTAAGATATTTTAAATCCTTGATTACAACCTTGTGAGGTGAAAACTCTACAGTTTTACCTTCACCTGAATGAGTGATCTGATACACTGATAGAAGGTTCTAAGAAATGCTTGAAACCAATAATACATCATTGAAATGGCCATTATATACCTAAACTGTTCCAGACCCTACAACACTAAGAGATCTATCATCACCAAGAAATATTTGTTTGGTGTAACATTCATTTAAAGCATAAAATATGGATAATTTTAAGGACATAAATTTATCTCATAATTTAGAAACCTTAGCAAATTACTGGTCCTTAATATGAAAACTATAAAATGTCTGGCAATAGTTTTGTAAAAATATTCAATTTATGAGGATTTGATATATTTTCTATAAAATTTGGGCTATTTTTAAGGTTAAATAATTTTATTCTATAGACTTTGGGCGAAACACTATTAGAAAAAATGGAAATTGGTGAATTTTTTTTTTTGGAAAAAGCATGGAAAATTAGCCCATGGGCGATATATAGCCCCTAAAATTTCTCCTAGCAGAAATAATGGCTTTATCCTTAGCCATCTGATAAGATGCTCCAGAATCAACAAGCCACTCATCAGACGAAGAAGTAGAAATTGCATTGAAGGAGAAACCAGAAGCAGAAAGTGCATGTCCATGAGAAGAAGAGTTAGAAGAAGAAGACACAATACTCATGTTGTGCTTCTTCATCGTTACTTCTAAGTCTTCCATATTTTTAAAATATTTAGACTCCACATGACCATATCACCCACAAAAGTTGCAATGTCTGTAAATCTTCTTACTTTTGGATTTTTCTCATTTGTCACCATTGGGAGTAGAAGTTGGATGAGAGGGTTTGGGACCCTTGTTTTTCTTGTTGTTGTGGCAAGGATGTTGCTTCCTGGGATTCTTGTATTTATTTTTCTTATGGGCCACTAAGGCTTTATTAGATGTACTTGTAGTGTTGATCACTCCAAGTTGAAAAAGTTTATATTTAACTCTAATCAGAGAATCACAAAAAAGTACAAGGGTAGGTTCTTTATAAGCTTTCCCTAGAGATTCGTTGGTGGCATAAAAGGTAGATACAAAGGAAGAATATGCACTGCCAAGATTAGCAAGAATAACATAGTTGCATCGATCATCCTTCATATCTAGGTTACATTCTATACATAAAATTCTAAGTGTTTTAAACTTAGATAAATAATATTCAATTTAAGGAAAATCATTGGGACTTAAAGTCATTAACTAGTTTTCAATCTGGTGGGATTTAATCACATTGTGTTTACCAAACACAACTTCAAGATTTTCCCAAGCTGTATCTAGGCCATCAATTCCTTGAAGGTGAAAATGTAAGTTAGGAGAGATGGACATTCTGATTATTCCACATGCTTCATTATTCTTACTATCCCATTTGTATTTATTTTCATCATCATAGGGGTCGGTTTGTTCTTTTCCAAAGGTAATCTGGTACAATCCTTTACTTCTGAGTACATCCTCCATATGGGATTTCCATGAGAAGTAGTTGGTATTAGTAAGCAAAAGATCACCTGAAGAAGCCATATTAAAATATGTAGATAATATGGATTCAAGAGTTGAAATCGATGGTCTAGATGAAAAGATCTGAAACAAATAGGCCATTTAAAAAAAACAACACTGGAAATTGACTTTGGATGTGAAAGTTATTCCCTCTTAAAATAATTGCATAAGTAGTTACCAAAGAGCCACGTGGAACACAAAAGTTGGTTGATGTGGTGATGCTTCTCCTTATCTAACCTTGTCTATAAACTCACTTTTACAAATAAATTACTTATAAAGTGACTCACTTTTATAGAATAAGTGAGAATCACTTTTACAATGAAGTTACTTTGTAAATTAAAGTTGCATGCAAAAAGTAACTAAAAAAAATATATTAAACCTACTTTATAGTGATTTACTTTTATAATTTAAGTGAAATGCACTTTACAATGAGTGTGTGAATTTTTTCAAAAGTTGACAAATAAGAGACTTGAACTCAATGCCTCTTACTAAATAAAGAAACTTTCAACCAAGTGAGCTAGTGAAAAACACATTATAATATTAAGAAGGAAGATGGGGGTGTTGTTGTTGTTGTTGTTGGATCTCCGCCACAAAGTGGGTTCTTAAAAAAAAAGTATTTTCATGTGTTCACACACAAACAAAAATTCTCTTCTTAACAACAACAAGGGGTTAGATCACGATTAGCTTACCTGAAAAATGCAATTTTTCTCTCTATTTCGGATTTGTCGAGATCACATAGAGTGTGTGGCAAAGAGAATACACAAAAAATAAAACACTTTTCACTTTGTTTCTAATTTTCCAAGACTACAAAGAGTGCAAGGAAAAGAACATACAAAAATTGGAATGTATTTCAACCCGGATAAAAAAAAAAAAAAAAGATAGAAAATCGAAATATTTTCTCTGTAAAACAATTTTTTTTTTTAGGAATACAACATGGGAAACCCCCAAGTACTTCCCCACATTTTTTGGATGGTAAATAGGGTAAACAGTTCGACCTGATTACGGGCCTAACCTGGTGGGGACATCAAGTGAGGCCCTAAACAAGATTTTGACTAGTGATTCAACCCCAGAACCTCATACGAAAAAAAAATGACTCTCATCCACTTGAGCTAAGCCACCGGGCTAAACTCTGTAAAACAATTTAAAAGGGGTGTATTCAGGGTTTATACCTCCGGATTTGACTGAAATGGTTGTATCTTGGAAAAAAAAACCTTTTTGAGTGAAACTGAAAGGGTTTCTAACTGAAAGAAGTGATGCAGATGTAATGGAATAGTCATCTCAGCCTGAAAATATATGAACATAGTAGAAACCAGGGATGTGACAACATGGCTTCAAGATCTCGATATACAACAAGAGAGAGTCTTCAAATGAGCTCTGATATCATGTTCAACAATATAGGGTATTCCAACAAAGGACGAACACCTTCAGTAACTACTCACATGACAATATCAAAGATTAATAGACCTACATATTTACGTGGTAAAACCCCAATGTGGGGAAACATCCACAACCCCAACCAACATGGCCACTTGAGGAAATTTATTAATGCAAAAGAAAAAATATTTTACAAGAGAGTTTCTCACAATCTATCATAAAAAAATGACCCTCCATGATATTTAAATAGAGATCATAGACCAATCAGGTGTTAAGCCATAGATCATTGTAGTCGTTAAGATCGAGGATAATACATTGAGTTGTCATATCACTCTATGTCTAGAACATATTGTGACTGTCGGATTATATTATTACAAATCCATACTAAATAAACACACTAAGAAACACACTTTTACCTAACAACACATTAGATGAATTTTATCTTAACTAACTCCTAAATGTTTAAATATCCTAACACATTTGATAAAGACGTAGAAGATATCAACAAAAATTGTGAAAATATATCTTGCAAAGGCATACGACAAAGTAAACTGGGTCTACTTAAGGTTGTTTCTAATTCAAATGGGTATGAATCTCCTAGTGGTTAATTGGATTATCGGATTCCTTCTCTCGGTCTCCTTTGTGGTGCTTATTAATGATGCAGGAGCATCGCTCCAGCCATCTAGCTAGACAGCACGTGCATTCAATGAAGAAGGAGAGGCGCAACCCTCTCGTTTCAAATTTTGAAATTGAAATTTGTATTAATGTATGTAAGGCCATGGAGCCATAAAGTCATGCCTTTGAGTAGGTTGTAGTTAAAGAATGCCTTTAATAGATTGTAAGGCTAGGATCTAGATCCGATCCAAACTAGACAACCATTCATTGTAAATTGAATGTAATTGAATAGATTAGGTAGCTTGGAGGGAAGAGATCAAAGAGCCCCCTCATGTAAAATATATTTGGATCTTGTTTAGAGTTAGGGTAGAGATATAAGAGAGCTCTGCGAGAGTTAGAGTAGAGGAGAGAAGGAGTCGAGACTCTGCCAAAGTCTAAGCTCAAGAACACTTTGTAAAGGAGGCATTTCATATTAATATAAAGAGCAGATTTCCTGCATGAGTTTCTGTGTGTCTTTATGTGTTTATGAATGTCTTTGTGTGTTCTTTATATGTTGTAGATGTGTGGTTGTAGGGATAGATAGATTCTGCTATCTGTGGGTTATTTGATTTCAGGTTTGGGGTTCTTTGAGGCTTCATGCCAAGAGGGTGTGATAGAACGCTGCGAGTTCTGAAAGCCAGTGCATAGATGCACTCCTAAATTCTGCGGAATTTGGGAAAGGGCATGCCAGGAGGGTGCACCAGCTGAAGTCATTGACTCGGAAGGAAACCTCAAGGTTTCTAAATACCTTGAAGGTGAAGACTGTGCAGAGGAAGGCACAGAGAGGAAAGAATTACTGAAGGTTCTGTAGAGCTCTGCCAGGAGGGCATTGAGCGTGTGTATAGAAGGTACAAGGAGAAAACTCTTGTTCAAGTTCAAAGGAGAAGACCAAAACCACTGTGGGTTTTGTAGATATCTTCCAGGAGGGCATTGAGTAGGTTCCAGAGTGCACATAGAACTCTTAGATTTTTGAGGAAAAATAAGTGTCATGGGAGGACCTTCACAGGGTTGTTGAATACCCTACAAGCTTAGCAAAGAGTTCTTGAGCATAAGTTGCCAAGAGGGCACTTATTTTACCCTTGAAGGGAGAGAAAATGGGTTGAGACTCTTAAAGGTCTGAGCAACAAAGAAGCTTAGGACGGATAGCACCTTTGTTGGTGTAGGGACCCTACAAGGAGTGCAGAGGCCAAAGAATCCTTTAAGGATTCAAAGAGGACAAAGCTCAAGAGAAGTAGTGCTTTCACACACAGGCCCATAGCTGTAAAGAGGAGTAGAAAGGCCAGGAAAACCCTTTGGAGGGTTTGAGTTCGAGGAAGCTTAGGAGGGTCGGCGGTTTCAAGAACACCGACACAAGATGAAATCGCAGGCTTCGAAGCAGGGGACAAAGGCCGAGGCCTTTGATAATTGGAAACTCTTCCAAGGCAGGAAGAAGAGTGCACAAGGGAGAAGCTATATCTATCATCAGATCCCATGTAGATCGTCGACACTTGTCATATCTGGGAGAAGGTGCATGCGAGTTAATATCGCATATGAGCTGAATGGAGGCTTGTCAAAGTCTTGAAATGATAGAGGCATCGGGATTTCAGAGTTCAGGGATCAGAGCGTATAGGGGTCGTGCAATCGTTGCACTATGATCTCCCGATCCATGAAGTCCCAAAGGAATTGGGACCGTCCATCACTCAGAGGACACATGGCGGTAATATGAGGACCCATCGAGGTTTCGGATATTGAGAGACAGAGAGGTAGGAGTTCGGGAGAGAGGAAGTCTTGACTCACGAAGTCCCGAAGACATCAGAGCCGTCCATCTACGGAGGAAGTGTGCCACAAGATCCTCATATTTCATGGATTCAGGCATTTAAGAGTGGAATGGAGGAGTCTTTCGACTTCACAACTTGTGAAGTCCCGAAGCGATCAGGGTTGACCATCTGTGGAGGACACGTGGTAGTGATCGGGGAGCTACCGGGAGTTCGGATACCGGGAGTTCGAAGGACTAGTGATCAATGTCGTTGGGGTTGCAGAGTCCCGAAACACCGAGAGTATCGGGACCGTCCAACAAGAGGACACGTGGATGCAATCAAGGCATCAGGAAAATCCCCGAAAGGATTTTACCGTATTTTGACATACCAGGGATCCCTTAGATGAGAGCAGAGAAAAGGGGTTGCAACAGGGATCGCAAAGTCTTGAAGAATGAAACCCCGAAGTGTTGAAGGGACGCGATAGGAAGCCAAAATTTCGGCATATCAAGATTCGGGATTTCGGAATTCCTAAAGACAAGAAGTCCGGGCTCTTGGGGATGAAAACCTCAAAGTCGCGAAACATGATGTAGAGAGGAGTGGGGCTGCAGTCACACCTATTATCGGGATTTTGGGAATCGGCATTTCAGCCATCCCGGGGAGAATGAGTTGGAACACTTCACATCGGAAGTCACGAAATCATGAAACACGACACATCCTTTAGAGGAGAAAGCAGCCAAGGATTTCGGGGATGGGTATTTCAACCATCTCGAAGATAGAATCAGGACGCTTGGTGTCAGAAGTCCCGAAGTCGCGAAGTGACACGCCTTTGGAGGTAGGGTGTGGTCACGCGGAAGGTGGTCACATGGAATAGGGTTTGGCCAGGGGCTAACCACCATTAAGGCCATTTCGGCATTTCGGGTTGCAGAGGATTGAGGAGGTAGACACTCTCGACAACAGGACTCGTGGAGTCCCGAAATCAGAAATCCCTTTTTTCGGGAAAAGGTCGTTCTCGTGTTGGAGGTCGTGGGAAGTTAAAGGACCTGTGGATCAAATTTTGATGTTTCGATAGGGATCCAGAAGAGTTTCTTCAGCTGAGAGAAGATTTTAAATGATCTTGTGAGCGGATCTCAACCCGAGGGTTATGGGTTTGCTATCAATTAACAATGTCTCATTTGGTTTCTTCAGGGAAACAAGAGGGCTCCAACGAGGTTTTCTGTATCTCCATTTTTATTTCTGTTGGTGGTTGAAGGATTAATATTTCTCATTAAGGAAGTTAGAAGGATAAGTTAACTGAAAGGGGTGAAAGTTACTCGATTAGTGACACTATCCCACCTTTTGTTCATGGATGACGTTCTCTTATTTAGGGATGGAAATATACATGAATTAAGAAAATTGAAGGAGATATTGGACCTATATAGAAAATACAAAAGCATGGAACTAAACCTATATAAATATTGTGTGTTGACTAACCTAATGAAGGAGGACACACTAAGATAGGTGAAAGACAGTCTCCCTATACAAATTCAGGATTTGGATCAAGGGTTCAGATATCTGGGCTTTGAGTTGAAACCAAATAAGTATGTCTTTGAAATATGTCTATGAATGTACAAAAATATTGAAGCTAGGATAGAAGTATGGATGAATATATTATTATCTAGAGGAGGTAGGATTGTTCATATCAAATTCGTCTTGGAAAGTATTCCAATTTACAAGCTATCTATAGCCAAAATCCTGAAGGCCATCCTGATGAAAAATTCAGAAAAAGTGCTTCATTTACCTATGGTCAGGGAACAAGCACAAACAAGGTATTATGTTGGTCAAGTGGAATAGACTGGCTTGGCCTGAGAAGCTCAGGGGATGGGGCCTAAATAATATACACTTATTCAGCTCGGTGTTGGCTAGTCTATAACAAAGCATTGTGGGGGAGACTGATGAAATCCAAATACTTGAAATAAATTTCAATGGAGGATTGTTTTAGACAGGAAAGGAAAGGTGAGAAATATTGAACTCTTGTCTAGAAAGAGTTCATAGATGAATATACTCTCATTGTAAAATGGGCAGCATGGAGAATTAGGGATGGAGGAGTTTAAGAATAGGCAAAGATCCTTGGGTTGGAGAAGAAGAGGGATATGTTATTCTGGAAGATCTGGTGGAGATTATTCATTCCATTGGGATTTATCATCTTCAGGATGCAATTTCCAATAGAATAGCTCCACTTGGAGGACAAGCATGGAAAAGTGTTGATCTATTGGGATTGGTAGGTCCTCGTGTAGTTATCTGGAAAGAATATATAGATGGATTTTCAACCAATTTCATCAAACTCTTTGATGAACTGGATAGGTTATGATGGAAAAAATTCTAGGGAACAAATATGTCACTACAAAGCTAGGTTAATTGGCTAAGGTTGAAGACAAGTCTCATGAGGATATAGTTATGTGGTGGAATATGGTTTGGACAATGGATGGACCCTTGAAGACTAAGTTGGTCTTATGTTTTGTCTTGGAAAATAAACTACTAACTTGGGAAAATAGTAGAAATCAGGGATGGGTAGGCCCAAACCAATTTTCTTTATGAAAACAAGAGGAAGAAACTATAATTCATATTACTACTACATGCCATTTCATGAGACAGGTGTGGAATTTGGTTACACAGAAATGGAACATGAAGGAAAGATGGTCTAGAAATTATATGGAAGACTGCATGAAGGAGTGGTGGATGGATATACATGCTATAGATGTTGGTTGTGGAGATTGATTGTCTTCTTGATTCAAAGGTCTGGTTTTCAGAAGTGTTTGGACCCCATTTCCTAACGAGGGGTGTGGGGGGCCTCCCCCCCCCNNNTTGCCTTATAAAATATTGTAATTACGTAGTCAATAATGACCATTCATTATAAGGTCGTAGATCTAAAGGTAAAAGTTATGTTAGATTTTTTTTTTCCTTAGAAGGAAACCCTCTTTTCATGAGGGAATTGTATTGCAGTTGTGTATGTGTGTGAATATTGTATTCTGAGAGAGGAGACTGTGAGATAAAGAAGAGGAAATTACAACAGGTGTGTTGTAGGTTGTATCCCTTCATTTTGTTGGATAATAATAAAAGAAGGACCTGGAAATTTATCTGGTGGACGTAGCACACACTGGATGAACCATGTATATCTATGTCTCTAGTGTATTATGTATCTTATATGTTTTATTTCCGCATTTGTTTTATTTTATTACTCTGCGATCCTATTTTTTCTAACAATAGACTATAAATTTGTCCCATTTCAAATGGTTTATTGGTTATGGTAGGTGCATAACTCAGCCATTTTTGAAGAGTGCATTATCTCGAAAAAGGTAGTGGTTGGATTGATACACAAAAATAATTTGGAACATATGAAACCTACAAAGGAAAAAAAAAGGTAGAAATATGGTGACTCCAGAGATGGATTTGGAAATTACCTGGGGGGTTTTCGATGGAGCTAGTCAAGGACATCCAATGATCAGTGGAGTAGGAGAGGGTTTGTATCTCATTGAAAATCATTGCTTCCAATTGAAGTATGTTGTAGGAAGAGCCACAAATAAAAAGGAATAATTTGTAGCTCTAAGGTTGTTACTCATTGTAGCACTCTTTAAATACAGTAGACGTTTGTGGGTTATGGGCAATTTTAAGTTAGTCATTGATTGGGAAAATAAAATAAGTATTGTGAAAATCAATGGGCTATCGCACTTACTGGAAGACATCAGAAAGTACATTGATGATTTTGAATGGATATTGTTCACACATATTTACAAAGAACTGAGCATTGTGGTGATTGGACTCTCCAAGCAAGCTCTCACAACTCACCACAATATGTTAATTGAATAAGAGTTTGGTGAATTAGGTGCCCATAATTCCATGGAGATCCACCATCCCTAGTCGAAAGTGGATATAGGCTCACAACTAAATGGTTTCCTTTTCACTATTGGCACATTGTCTTTCTTGTCGTACAGAGTTTGGAATCCCTAATTATTGTTTTGGGTTTTGGTCTTTTTTGTATTATATGTATTATGAACTTTGGAATTATGGATATTTTTGAAGGTTCAAGTAGGTGATGGAGGGAGTCATTTCTCCTAATGTATTTGGGAATTTTTTGTTTATATGGGGTTGGAAAGTATAGGCAGTTTATTATGGGCCATGATCCTGCTTTGGTAGGCTTTGGATATTAAATATCACAATGTATATTTCCACAAAAATATAAATATTTTTTTCTTCATAAAAAAATAGGATGCATAGATGGTTGGATCGAATGCAAGCCACATGAGAATCTTGGATATTTACACAATATTATATGCATAGAGGGGTGAAATTGCTTCTATTTGCAAAATTGAATTGTAGGAAAGGGGAAAAACTGCTTTATTTGTAGAATTGTAAGTCAAGAAAATAAAATAGCACTCAATAAATAATGCAACAATTGCAGACTATGGAAATAGTTAAAATGAACAAAAAATGGTTCTCCAAACAAATTATTGCAGGTTTAAAAATGTTAATAAAGGGATTTTTCCTCTTCTTGACCATCTTCTTCAAGTGTCCAAATTATCAATGTCACTTCACATTTTGGCATGTTAGAGTGAATCAAGAATGAAAATTTTGTGTAGAAACTATCTAACATATGCAACCTTTCATAGGAAAAGATATATGCTTTTGTGCAATAGTTTATAGAGGATTCCAACTAGGTGACCTAGCATCTGAGGATTGCTCTAAGAATTGTGAAACATATTGTGTTTTGAAAGAGACACACAATACATAAACCAAAGTGATAGCTAAAGAGTTTCCAAACCACCCTAAGGGAATTTTTTTTTTATGTGAATAACATGAATCTCGACTATGTTAATATTGACACGAACATAAATTATGGTGTTCTTGAACTAGAGGAGGGTGCCGATACAATTTGTTGTCTTGCAATACTTCATTGTAATGGGACAATAGGTCAATTATTTTATTAGAGGAAGTATATTTCATTTTGAAAACTCTTTCAGTTCAATGATTGAAACTAGTTAATGTTCACATAAAAATGAGATCATGGAAATGGTCTTAGAAATTCCATGTTACTAGGAAGTTTCCACTTTAGTTCTTTACATGAATTTTCTTTGAGCTTGGTCTTGGACTTGGCATCTAGTTTATCCTTGGAGATCCTTAAAACACATGTAAATTGATGGAGAGTTCAATATATTCAAAGAAGGGAAGTTGCCTTCAATTATTATTTTTGGTGTAGTTGAGATTCATGAAAGAAATTGGTGCAATGTTTTGACCTATTACTTGAGTCAACCCTACACATACACAATGTATTAAAAAAATTGTAATTGGTGAATATATCTTTAAACTATGTTTCAAGGATATAACATTGGTGAAGTATTTCATAATTAGTGCATATGGAAACTTTGCAGTGATTGCAATTCAAGTGAGAGCAGTTTGGTCAAGCAATATGCAAAATTTTCAAAATATAGTGAACAGGTTTATCATTAACAAATCTCATGTGGGTAACCAAAAGAAATATGGTAAATGTTGTATCAAATCTTAACAAACAAGTGGATCAAATATCAATATTTATTATAGAAACACAAAAATACTTGATACATGGGATTGAAACAACTCAAAATTTGATTTCCAACTTGGAGGATATGATAGGAAAATTATGGCCAGTGGAATTTCAAGATTTTTGGTCTTCACACTATTTAAAAGCTAAAAATCATATGAAAATATGATCCAAAGGGAACCAAACAACATCAAAAACTCTGAATCAATATTGGGAAGTATGGCCAAACATCAGACAATGAGAGTACAAAAAGGAGCAAAACATAAGCATATAAAGTTTGGAATGGTTGATGACTCGGACAGCTGCTGTTATGGTTGATCCATAACCTCTATGAAGGTCATGTTTTACAGTTATTTATATTATTGGTGAGATTTCTGAATTAAACTAAATTATGTCAAAAATTTTGATACAGTCTAAGTTAGTTATATTATTGTTCTAAATTAGTCATATAATTGTTGAGATTTATGAATTAAACTGTGTCAAAAGTTTTGAAACAGTCTAACATAGTCTATACATGCATCTATGGAAGTGAATAGATTTTGGTTTATGGAACAAAGAAAAAAATCATTATCTGAGCGTTCTATATATCCATGCAATTTGTGAAAAACATTGCACTAACCATTTTGGCAATTGGCATGCGAAGATGATAGTTGATGGATTTCTATATAATCACCACAACAACGTTCCACCAGAGAAATAACCAAGTTTTGAAATGATTACATGCTAATAACACATGATCGTAGCCTGGAGAAGGAGAGAAGCCCAATCATAAACATAAGTTGACTTGAAGTAATAATTTCCAAGCACCATGGCCAATTGAATTGCACATCACTTATTATTGGTAATTTTGAGAATCATTGATATATTTTAATGAAGACAATGTATAAGACATTGATTCAAAAGGTCTAAAAATGTTTCTAAGACAATGGGTGTATAGTATTATGAAAAATAATTATTGTATGTGGACCTAAATGATGAGTCTTAACTCTATGGAGTCATGTGAATGTATCATGGGTATTTTTAGTAAGAGTATATTAAGTACATTGAGTATTGTAAGCCAAGAAATTGATACATGGAGTATTTCAAACCAATAAATTGATTTAATAGGCATAGAGAGTGTTAGCGCCACCATTTTTCTTTCCATTTTAAGAGTCCCTTTTAGGTCACGTTGCAACCCATGCATCCAACCATCTGAATTCAGGTACATAGCACTGTGAGGTCGAAGTCAGCAATTGGTTGGTTGGCCCTTGAAAACGGGAAGGGATGTCAAAGTCAAAACTCGTATAAGTGGTATGGGTATGTCTTTTCCAAGAGATTTGAGTCCCATTGAGAAACAAGTCTCTACGTGCCTAGGTAGAGTCAAGTGGTTAATGGAAATTGCATCAGCAAGTACAAAAATTATTATCAATTCATAATGAAAGCCGAGGGAATGAAAAATCGTGGCATTTGTATCATGCACGCCCAACAAACCTTATCACTTGTATCCTACACACGGGGATTTTCCATGGAAAACCTGAAACTCGAATTGGAACATCTCGTTACCATGAATTCATTGTCCTTCAACATCATTTCCTCTCTTGTCTAACTCATTATAAATATCGGATATTCAACACTCTCTCCAGTCGCAGAACCAGGCCCGAAATATGTTTGCAATTCCCCTTTCCAGTCCAGTTTGTTCAAAGTTTTCCCCATGTGCGTTTGTTGGATATACTACGCACATAATACAAATTTGTCATTCCATGGAGACCTATCAGATTGCAAGGAAATGTGCGTGGAGAATTATAAATTCAAGGTCCGAGCCCCAAAAAGACTGGGATTCATTCTCACATGCGGCGGGAATCCCCAAATACGTTAAAGGAGATATTCTTTTACCTACAGAGAATACTAGATCAAAACACACAGAATCCAAAGAGGAGGGATTCAAACAAGAAGGGAAGATAGTAGGAACCCCCTCTCCCTAAAAACAAATTCCTCGGAGAAGGGGCAGGCCAAGGAAGAACAAGGAGACCATGGAAGCATGAGTTTTAGAAGAGTCGCGAGCCATATCGGTAGCTGAAGAACTACGCATGTGTGCCATCTTGCTAGAACCTGCTGGAGGATCGAGTCACAAAGACAGGAGCAGAACAAGGAGAGAAGATATCATAGGGGTGAATGATCAAGAGCCATCTCAGCAACTCAAATAGGAAAATATGGCTATTGCTGAACTCTATCAAGAAAACATGGAATTGAGGCGACAGCTAGAGACAAAGACTACGGAAGCATCAATAAGGAAGGGTCATGATGGGAATGTGGCATGGTTGAAAAGGCAGCTCAGAGAGGCACAAGACACCATTGTACAGCTGGGAGAATCACAAATACTGGCGGAAGAAAGGAATATAGAGCATCCCCAAGAAGGCGAAGTAGCATAAAAGGAAGCATGCACGGCTCTCGCCAGCACGCAGGAAAAGCAAGTTTAACATGGGTTCGTTTCTACATCCGAAAAGAATAAGAAAAATCTTTGCATTTTTGAAGGACACGTTTCCCAAAAGAACTATACCTTTTTGATAACGACCGTGAAAAATCAAATGGCCACTTGTTGCGCACTCTCCTCTAGCAAATGAGTGTGTAACATAAATCAGAGCCGTTATAACAGACAACAAAATTCTAACAGACACCTGTTTGCTAGGACACCTGATCAAATGGATACAATGACACATCTTTCTCCATATCTAAGCTTCACCGACGATCAGATTCCCGTGGAAAACCTACAAACAATCTCAAGTGAACAGACGTAATTATTGTCTATTTTTGGAAAGCACCATACAAAGAGTCTCTTGCGCATGCTGCTTAGTTTTCCTAGTTTAGGGTTAGAAGTTAGGAGGTAGGGTATCCCAAGAGGTGCCCTCATTTATATATGTCATATTTTCTATGTAAGCCAGGTTGGTTGAAAAATGTGGTAGACAACAACTATTGTATGTAATCTGAGTTTTGACCAGAATTTAAAGAAAAGGTCATGTAACTTGACGAAAAGATTATAGTTGTAAAAGTTGGATTTATTGTGCTTTCTTTCTCTGCGTATGTGCTTCCTATTATATTTATTTCATATCTTTTTTCTGTCTATTTCAGAACGAATTTTCAAACCCACGGATTCACTGTATAATGCCCCTTGTTTGCGCCACTTAGACAAAACTTTTTTCTTCTAAAGCTAACTCTGAATTCGCCCATAGTGGTGCTCCGAGTTAATTCCTATATTTTCTCCTACCAAACATTACAATTTTACACTGAAGGATGTTGCTCGCCTAGCCTTATCCCTTCGAGTCTAGTCAGTGATTCATTTGTCTCATCTTTTCCGTAGACCGACCCCATAGCCCAAGTCTTACTTTCTTGTGCCAATATAACCAAAACCCATTATATCATAGGTGTTAAATATAGCCACTACTTTCAAATCCATATCCTATGAAAAGACCGTGACATTTCTAAGAGAGCCCTCTCCATATCCGAAAGGCTAGTTTCGTGTCTCAAAGCTGGTTGAAAAAGTTACATTCGTCGTCTGTTTATCAGCTGAACAAATTTACGGAGTTCTAACATTTTGGCGTCGCTGTCGGGGATGAAGTTGAACAGATTTTCCCTAGGAGAATGAAAAACATTAAAGTTTGACCCCTAAGGGTAACAAAGGGAAAAAATTCAATACCGGATGAAATCCTTACCCTGGTGACTCCAGTCCAAACAGACTAGTAGCTCCAAGTAGCACAATTCAGGAAACCTGCCTCCAAAGACGATTTACACCAAAGCGAATCCTGAACCAAACCCCTCAGAACCTGTGTACGACCCCGAGAATATCATGCACAAGGATAGAGAGAAAGCACCAGACCCATTATACTACCTGTACATAAGCCTATCCTTGCCCAAAGATGGCACGCAGAGCATTGACGACCTTGATTTTGACGCATTCTTTGAGCAAAATTTGTTCAGGTCGAATTCAGAAACCAGTTTGGATGAGATTGTTTTCAACCCAAAAAAATTCCAAGCCCTAATATCAAGTAATATCCCTCAAAATCCAAATCCTCCTAGGGATATGGCCACCAAAGTTTCTCCCCTCATCCTGCCTGCACAATTACATGACTTGCCTCAAAATTATAGCCAGAGGATTGGGCTCTACGACTCTGAGGGAAATGTTTTCACTCATAGGCACCTGGAGTGGTTTAATGATTTCATCGACCTGGAGGAGGTGGACTACACAGATGCAAAAATGAGGTTGTTTTCACAAATCCTTTCGGGAGATGTAAGAAAATGGTTCAAATCCCTCCCGCTCACGAGAATTCGGGACTACGCCGCATTCAAGACGTCATTCCTAGATAAATGGGGAGACAAGGAAAACCCTTTTGTACTTGCTAACACAATACAATAACATGAAGAAAGCACCGAAAGAGACGATGCATGAATTCTCAGGCCTCTTTTTGAAGGTGTACAACTCGATCCCTGTAGAAGTCAAGCCACCCCCAGTGTTGTGCAGTTGCAGTACACTAATTCCTTCGACAACGATTTCGCCCTATTGTTAAGAGAAAGAAGATCAGAAAATCTAGATGCTATAATGAGTAATGTTGTTTAAGTTGAAGTAAACATGATGGCATCGGGGAAATTACAACCAAGTTTCAACCGAGGTGACAAGAGACCCCAGGGAGATGCACAACCATCGATGTCATGGTCCTCAGATGATAAATTTGACATGATGATGAAGACCATGGATAAGTTGATGGAGAGAATTTCCATGGGAAACAAACCTATTGCCCGAGAACAGAACAACCCACCTCCCAGGAATCAGAACCTCAGAAGGGGTCAAATCAGTCAGATCAGACAAAGAGAACAAAAAGAGCAAAGGGATCAAGGCGACCAACAAACGAGACCTCATTTCCATAAAAACTACGCAGACAAGAATTTCAACCAGATATTCAATGACCAGTTGCATTGTTGCGATGGCCAAAACCCACGCGTGTTCTTGACAAAGAGCGAGCATGATCGGTATATGAGAAGAAGAGAAGACTTCATGCAAGAGGCCAATGATGATATGATACCTGAAATAGATGATGTGTTTTCATGGGAGATGAAATATTTTAGGAAAGGTTATCAAAACGCCATGATGCAGTTCCAGAAGAAGTACAACCTCTGGAGCAAATATGTGCCTACCGAATTGCAACAAACGAACCCCATAAGGAATCCTTCGATGGAAACCCCTTCCACAAGACGACCAAGGTTGGATAGCATGACCAAGGACAAGACAAAGAAAGATAAGTTGAAGGAGGAGGTCCCCAAGAAAGCTCCGAACATAGGACGGGAGGCAAGCGGAAAAGAGGTAGAGAAAACTTGTCCCCCTTTCAATTTTGAACACGAGATGGCCAAAATAAAAATCTCTGTCCCGTTCAGTGAAATTATTAGAAAGGGAGAGTATCAAGAACAAATCATTAAAATGTTGAAAATGGGGGGGACCCCTGATACTCTGAATATTCAAGACGATCACCCCACCATCATTTTTGGTCCACGCGTTGAAGAGACAAGTGATACCGAATACGTCCCTCCTTTCTATGTTAGTCTCAAGATCCATGACATGAACTTGCATAATTACATGATGGATTATGCCACGTCGCACAACCTCATGCTGAAGGTGATCATGGATGAACTAGGTTTGGATGTCACTAGGCCATACAAAGACCTTTTCTCCTTTGATTCGAGGAAAGTCAAGTGTTTAGGCCTTATCAAAGACCTAGTTGTATCGTTGGATCAAATCCCTGCTAAGAACATGGTCATGGTCATGGTCTTCGTAGACATACCCCCGAAATTTGACATGCTTCTCTAGAGGTCGTGGGCTATGAAGTTGAAGGGAACGTTGCAGATGGATATTTCATACACCACTATCCATGTTTTTGGCCATGATAGAAGTTTGTATAAAGAAGTGTTGCTGAAATACATGGTAAGCAGCAATACGCAGCCACACAATCATCCCATATACACCGTCGACACTGAGGTGGGTTCTTCTATATTCTACAATGACCTGAGTTTTGAAGAGGAAGAACCGATTGCCATCATAACAACTTACGAGAAGACTGCGCGAGAAACAACATAATGCGTCGACCCAAAATATTGTGCGAAAAATAAGGTGTGGAACATGAGTTTTGATGACGCATTCAGCAGAGAAGGAGTTGGGTCTAGAGTATGGGTGAGCCCCCCTGAAGCAAGCACAAATCATTGCTCATACAATCTCACGTTTGAATGCATTAATAACATGGACGAGTATGAAGCACTTATCTTGGGCTTACAAGTCCTAAAAGAATTGGGCGCGCAGAAGATAACAGTGCATGGAGATTACAAGTTGATCATAAATCAGGTAAAGGGTGTGTATTAGACCAAAAACACCAGGCTGAGAGCATACAGGAATTTGGCTTTGGACCTCCTCAAAGGATTCTCAGAATATGACCTATCTACTATCCCCAGAGAGAAAAATCACATCGCCGATGCATTGGCCACCTTGGCCTCGGTTTTTAAGATCCCCATCTTCCCAAACAAAAGATATGAGATCGAGGTCAAGAACAGGTTGACAGTGCCTGATAATATCAAACACTTGCAAGTGTTTGATGATGAAAAATAGGTGGAAATATTCCTCCTTATGAGCGATGAATCACTAATACAAACATTGATGAGGAATTTTGTGGAGACGAATATGAGAGCGCGGATGCGTGCAATTTTTTATTAAGGTTGGTTGTCATTGATGTCAACCCTTGAAGAAAGCCCCATAGAAAAAAGGTTGGGTAATGGACCCAAGTTTGTTTGATGTAAATATGACTCATTAGTGTCTTGTCATGTTTGATAATAAGTAGAAATGGATGAACTCCAAAGTGGTCCCCTTATGGCGAAATCCCTCACAAGAAGACGCTTTGCGGATTGAGTTATTTTAGAAGTATGGTTAGAGAACCCATGCATATTTGTGGAATGATAAGATGAAAGCCAGTGAATTTGTCAGTGAAACTATCCTATATGGATATTTCTTTTCATTCCATTTCCGGTGGTATGTGGAACGTCACATAACTCCTCACAGTTAGAGAGTTATGGCCATGAGAAGTTGGAGAACCCAAGTTTGGGTAATGGAACCAAGTTTGTTTTATGGATAACGTTATGAGTTTTGATTTATTTTTAGGTAATACTATTATATATGTATATTACATTTCATTCCATTTCTGGTGGTATGTGGAACGTCACATAACTCCTCACGGTTTGAGAGTTATGGCCTTACGAAGTTGGAGGACCCTCATATGTCATCTAAAAGCCCCAAAAGGTCAAAGTAGTCAAAGTGGTTTAAGAGATTTTAAAAGGTAAATAAATAAGTGAAGTGATTATTTTACTATAATTCAAAGTGAATACAAAATAAATTAATTCAATAATAAATTTAATGGATAAATTAGAAGTGGGTTAACCTTAAAATAAGGAAAGTGGGCAAAGTGACCTAGAAGATGTTTTTAAGGAAGCTACTTAGAGCGTATAAATAAGAGGCGTGACTCTCTCATTTAAGAAACAATTGAGAATATTGAATACCTATCTGAGGTAAACAAAGGATATATAAGCCTAATTTATGAGGAAAGTGAAGAAAAGAAGGTCATAATTCAAGGAAGGATAAATTCTTTTGATGATGCTTTCTAAGGTATGTTTTTTTCAGGTCATCTCACCATTTTCGCAATAACACTTTTTATAGAATGTTTCAGACCGTGAAATTTATATTCCATTGAGGAAACATATCCAAGTATATATGGTAAATAATTCAGCTTGTGGGTCGTTGTATTTTTGGAGTTACACTCCATGGAAAATAGGGTTTGTGGCTAGTCCTAAAACTAGTCAAAAACAGGTGTTTCGGGTAAAAACATCATAACTTATTCATAAAAGATACAAATTCAATAAGACCAAATTTTTTGGTTATAGTACCATCTGTAGTATGCTTTGTAACATTTTCAGATCAATTCAACAAATATTCCATGTGGGGCATGCTCTACAAGGTCTCTCTCTAGAATAAGCCAGAATTCAACAAGGTGTTCCATTTTTGCCATAAATCATTTTATGAGAGGTTCCAAGTAGTGAAACATGGAGTGATTTCATAAAACAAACTTAAGAACATTTTGTATCAGTTTCATATTTTTATTCATTACAGGTACAAAGTTATGATTATTTCAAGTTATGGTTGTTGACTAATCCAAAACTAGTCTTCTGAGACTAAAGAAAAGTTTGATGAAAATGTTAGTCTCTTGTTGTTAAAGTTAAGGAAGGTTTGCAGGTATGTGATCATATACACTAGGTCTATTACAGAGTTACAAATCATATTTGGATGATGAAATTGATGAGGGATTTTGGTTGAGGTACAAGTTGGGTACATGGTTGAGACAAGTAGTTGATGAGTTGGCACATACATGAGGTGTATAGTTGATGATGTTGGTACATATTGATGAGTCATAGTTGATGAGTACTTGACACATGATTGGTACATACTTAGTACATGGTTGGTTGCACTTTTTTATGGTACAGGTTGATTACAGATGGTTTGGTACAGGTTGGTGCATGGTTGATGCACTTGTTTATGGTACAAGTTGATTACAGGTTGATGCATGGTTCATGTTTATTGGTACATATTTACAGTGGTATATCTCACAGTGATAGTGTGACAGTGATTCCATCATTCTACTTCTACTTCAGGGAGGTTCGACGGGACAAGGACAGGTGGTTGTATCCACTTTCTGGTTGTAGCTGGAGAACATAGGGGGTTGTAGCCTCCTTCTGGTTGTAGCTAGAGAACATAGGGGGTTGTAGCCTCCTTCTGGTTGTAGCCAAATAATTGGGGAGTTGAAGCTTCCCTCAGGTTGTAGCTTGAGAAACTAAGGGGGTGGAGCCTCCTTCTAGTTGCAGCTGGAAAATGAAGGAATTTGGTGCTTCAAATTAATGTAATTCTTTAAGACGTATAAGATAAAGCATTTTGTGTTTTTCTCCCGATTTGGGTTTCCATGTAAAACACTAGTGTAATGTGTATGTGTCTGATTGTTCATTTCTTATTTCTCATTATTGGATAATAATTCCACATTGATATAACACTTAGATTATTTGGAGAAAAAGGATTATAATTATGCTATTACTGATTCACCCCCCCTCTCAGTAATCCAAAAATTGGTGTCAGAGCAGGTTCTTTTAGAAATTAGTTTAACCACTGAAAGTTAGATCATGGAGAGTACCAACTCATATAAAAATGGAATACCACACTTTGATTGACATAAGTATGCTTTTTGGAGCATAAGGATGAATACATATATACAAGCACAGGGGTTTGAAATTTGGCAATCAATTGTAGATGGATACACAGTACCAACAGTTCCACCAACAAATGACAAAGTAATGAAACTTGGTCAGAATAATTCCAAAGCTACAAATGCACTTTTGAATGGTCTCAGTGAAACAATATTCACCAAAGTTGCATATTGTAAATCTACCAAAGATATTTGGGACAAGCTTCGAAATACTTATGAAGGAGATACAAAAGTCAAAGAAGAAAAACTTCAAACTTACAGAGGTTAGTTCAAACATCTAAAAATGAAGGAAGATGAGAATATTGCAACCTACTTCTTAAGAGTTGAAAAAACAATGAATGCAATCATAGGATTGGGAGAAGAAATCAAAGAATCTATCATTCTTCAAAAGGTACTAATATCTCTTCCTATGAGATTCAACCCTAAGATATCAACACTAGAAGAAAGATCAGATCTGAACTCAATAAGAATGTACGAACTGCAAGGAATCTTCACAACATATGAAATGAGAACTGAACAGGAAAATCCAGATGTAAAAGAAGTAGCCTTCAAAGCATCCAAAAGATCAAAGCAAAAGAAAAAGGAACAAGAATAATATAGTAGCAATAGTGACGTCTCGGAAGATGATGAAGAAGTGGCCAAATTCATCAAAAGACTGAACAAGGGAACCAATGGTAGGTATAGAGGTAAGCTTCCTTTAATTTGTTTTAATTGTGATGGTATTGGTCATTTTGCTAACAAATGTCCTCATAAGAAAAACAGAAATGATGAAGGTTACTCAAAAGGCAAACACACATATAAAGGAAAAAGAACCAAAAAGAAAGATTTCAAGAAAAGCTTATGCATCAAATAAGACATCTCATCATCAGATGAAGATGAAATCAGTGACAGTGAGATAGGAAGAGTTCTATTCATGGCAGTAAAAGATTCTGACAAAAAATACTATGAAGAAGAATATGAAGAAGCCGAAGAAGGATATGAAGAAGTCAAAGATGAAATTGAATAGGCATAAGTTGACTATCGAGAAGAATTAATGTGTGCCATAGGAGTTATGAGAAGAGAAAAGAAGAAAAACAAGAAACTACAAACATAACTAGACAAGAAAAAGGACACTCGAGAACTAGAACAAATGATCACAAGATTGAAGGTTCAAATAGAAGAAGATAAAATAATTGAAGAAGCACTCAAATAACAACTATAAGAAAAGGACAAGGTCATTGGAAACTTGGAAGCATAGATTGTCACACTAAGAAAGGATATTCAAAAGAAAAATATGCAGAATAGCTCAAAAGTTCTGGATGACATTATTAGCAGTAAAAAATCTCATCTTGACAAGTCTGGAGTTGGATACAATCAGACGGAAAAGGGATTAATCTCCACAACAACAGAGCAATAAACAAATCCAAAAAGCTATGTAGAAACAATCAAAGGGGATAGGAATATGTACAAGGAATATTACAGCAACACTCCTCCACCGAGAAGATTCAGATTTCAGAATCAACAATAGATATATAGGCCTCAAGAATAAGAAGGATTCATAAGAGCACCTTCTTTCAGAATATCTTCAACTCCCAGGTATCAAACTATATTTTTTGGTTTATGTTATGCATGTAATAATTTTGGACATAAAGCTGTGAATTGCAGAGCTAACAATAGGAACAATAACAACTTTGAGAATCATACACAAAGGGGTTACTCAAGAAGACCTAGTGAAACACAAAGAAGAAGTTACAATAGGTTTGAATCTTTGAGCACTAAAGTGGAATGTTACAAATGTAACAATTTTGGACATGTGGCCAAAAATTGCAGAATGATAGTCCCTCCTAAAGAACCTCGACAGAATAACAACAGTCACAGACAAGAACCTCAGAAAACAACATGGATAAGAAAGAAAGATCATTATAGAAATGAATAATGCACAGTCGCTCTACAAGCTGAGCAAAATAAACACGGTTGGTATGTTGACAGTGGGTGTTCAAAACACATGACAAGTGATAGAGACAAATTTATTACATTGTGAAAGGAAGGAAATGGATTAGTCTCCTTCGGAAATGATAATTCAGCCAAAATAATTGGAGAAGACAAAGTCTGAATTGGGAACAAGAATAAAAAGGCACAAAATGTTCTACTAGTATAAGATATGAAACATAATCTTCTAAGTGTGAGTCAAATGTGTGACCAAGGTCATAAAGTTACTTTCGATTCACAAAAGTGTGAGATAAGAAGAGAAGGTTCAGGGAAATTGGTCGGTGCAGATGCAAGAACTTCAAACAACATATATGTGTTAAGTGAAATTGGAAATGAAAAGTGTTGTCTAGGAAAGGAAGATGAAAGTTGGCTATGCCATAGAAGAATGGGTCACATGCATTTTGATAACCTTGTCAAAGTCAACAAAAGAGAAGCAGCCAGAGAAATGCCCCAGATCACGAAACCAACCAACACTTTATGAAAGCATTGTCAACAAGGAAAGCAAACAAAGACCAGTTTCAAATCAAAGGAATATTCAACAACAAGACCACTGGAAATTGTGTTGAAATTAATAAGACAATTGAGAGGGGGGTGAATCAGTTGTTATTGTGCTTAAACAATTTTAAGTCTATTAAACCATTTTTAATCTTTCATCAAGTGACCTTCAATATTATACACCATACGGACAACATAAATAATGATCATCAATCACACATAAGATATACACAGAGACATATTTTCACGAGGAAACCCATAAAGGGATAAAACCTCTTCTTCTTCGAAAATATAGGCAGTCTTTTAAGTTCTGTACATCATCTATGTTTGAGCACCAAATCAAAGTGACGCTACTACCATTATTTTACAAGCTCCAACTTGTTGAGAGAACCAACTCTTTGGTTTCTCTAGAACCCACTAGAAGGAAGCACCAACTCCCTAAATATTCCAACACCAACTAGATTTATACAAGCACCAACTTGTATACAGAAAACTTTGTGTTTTCCCGAGCACCACCCTGCCACCCTGTTTTCTAGCCACAACTAGATGGAAGATACAACTTCCAATATTCAAGAACCAACTTGAATATCAGAGGACCACAGTCCTCCCTAGCACCACCCTTCCTCCCTGATTATGAATAAAATATTGACAAACAAACAATACAAGTATTTAATTCTTACCCCTTCTTCATTGT
>ML787916.1:469495-481117 GCA_009831015.1 Picea engelmannii | reverse complement strand
TCTCTACTTCATGCTATTCTTCTATTCTTCTCTTGCTTCATGCTATTCTACTATTATTCTCTTGCTTTTGTATATTCGACAATTGTTACTCATCTTTGAGTTTTATCTCATGCTCTGCATTCTGTCATTTTACCCTTCTTACAGTTCATTTCATTGTTTCGGTTAGAACAACCAACCTTACACAGTCGTTGCATCTCTCCTTTTATACACACCAGCCTCATCAGTTACACTTCAAATCTCCTTGGGCAAAGAAGAAACGTATTAGCAACTGAATCGCTAACCAATCAAGAACCATGATTTGATTATGCTAATTGAAACGTAACTGAGCAATTAATCATGAAAATAAATAATGACCCTTCGATCATATTCCTGATTAACCTGCACTATTGGATTACAAATGATGGGTCTCGTGCTTACTCCATATTCCCACTGGATGTGACCACAGGCCTAATCAAAATTCCTTTCGCATTTCACATATCGTAAATCCTATGGTGAAGAGTCTCGACTCTTCATATTGTGATCGCAAAAAAATAGCTTATCTTTGCTAGCTCCACCCTCTCATATGATCATTGATGGTGACCACAGCCTACACCAAAAGGCGTTTTCGCATTTCGTGTTTTGGCATTCCTGTGATGACGTGTCTCGACACTCCAAGTCATGATCCCTGAAATGGATCTTAGCTTCGTGCTAGATCCTTCATCCAGCCTTTGATGATGTGACCTTGTCTATGACCATGGGCTAGTCCTTATCGCGAGTTGGAAGGTTATAGGATTTCCTTCCTTTGAATTTTCAGTCAGTGAGATTCCAATCGCTCGTCATGTGTCCTATGCATCCAACGTTCCACATGATACCTCGATCCAAGGGTTTATATCAACCCTCAATCTGATGCCTCGAATCATTTCGGGATATCTCATATCGCGAGTTCCCACACCATGCACCATTGATTCCTCTAATGTACAAGTCAAAGAAATTCCAATCGCTTTCCACATGTCCTATGACTCCAACGTCCAGGATTGTTATCACAATTTCGCAGATCGCGAGTTCGAGGGGTTGGAGAACCTCTTTCCTCTGGATTTCCCAATCTATGAAACTCCAAAATGAAACCTTTGTTGCACTCTGACTGTTTTCCACGTGTCCTTCCTGGATCAACAGTCCTCCTACTTTCAGGACTTTCTAATCCCACTTCATCTTGTACTTAAATATCATGCTCCTTCTTCTGTATCTGATGATGGTTGGTCTTCACACTTAGATATGTTCGCCTCTTCTGTGTGCTCCTCCAGTCTTAATTCAGATCTGATGATCATCAGGAATTCTTAATGGGATCCAATGATCACTGTTGCTCCTCCTCCTGAGATTACAATGTTGATATTTCCATTCCATCATTGTCATTGTGCTATTGATCGTGATCTTTTCCATCAATGACAAACACACATACTCTTCCTTTGTCTAAAACACATGCCAACAATATCCCCCTTTGGCATTGATAGCAACCCCTTCAAACCCCTTGAAGAACATCCAATTATACCACTCTAGCATCCTTGAAATTACCACACTTTCTCCCCCTTTGACATCAATGTCAAATAAGAAACATGCTCCCCCTGAGCTACTGCAGTACATACTTCCCTTGTCAACTATGAGAAACTTAGAAATACAACAGATATTCAATAAGTACTCCCCCTAACCAGGCGAACAGATTAGACAAAATAAGTTATAACCCCCAACTTTTGACAAAGATATCCAAAAGGCGTCGCTACTAACAGTTTAGTAAAGATATCAGCTATCTGTTCTGTGGAAAGAATATAATTCAGCTAAACGACTATGTTTGTAACTTGTTCTCTGAGAAAATTGTATTTTATTGGGATATGCTTAGTCTTGGAATGAAGAATAGGATTCTTGGAGACTAATGGAACTAGTGTTATCACAGTGAATTGTAATCAGATCAGTATAATTTACCTTCAAATCTGTAAGAGTTTGAATCATCCTTAAATTCTGAGTGCAGCAAGTAGCAGCATCAATGTACTTTTCCTTTGTAGATGATAAGGAAATAGATACTTGCTTCTTACTAATCCATGCTACCAACGAGTCACCCAAAAAGAATGCACCTCCACTGGTGTTCTTTCTCTCATCCACACAATTTTCCCAATCTGCATTTGAACAAGCAGTTAACTGAAAATTATGATTTCTGGGATACCATAGACCATAAGTCATTGTTCCCTTCAAGTATTTGAATATCCTTGTGACATATACCCAATGAATTTGTTTAGGAGCAGACTGATAACAACCTACCATTCCAACAGCTTGCATTATATCAGGATGGGATGTTGTGATGTAGAGAAGACTGCCTATCATAGAGCGATATGTTCTTTGATCAACATCAGGTGAAATATCATCTTTACTAAGCTTGCAACCAACTACCATAGGTGTACTAACAGGAGAGGAATCCTCCATCTGAAATTTCTTCAATATCTCTTTCAAATATTTTTCTTGAGAGATAAATATTCTTGCATAACTCTGATTTAATTGTAAACCCATAAAGTATGATAGTTCTCCTATCATGGACATCTCAAACTCGGTTTGCATAGAGTTAGCAAACCATTGGATAGAGGATTCATTAGTACGGCCAAAAATAACATCATCTACAAAAACCAAAACAACTAGTAAATTATCACCTTCAGACTTAATGTAGAGATAGTTGTCAACAATACCTTTCTTGAACCCTTTGTCTTGTACAAATTTGTCCAGACTATAATACCAAGGTCATGGTGCTTGTTTCAGTCCATATAAGGCCTTCTTCATCTTGAAAACATAATCAGGATTATTTGTCAATGAGAATCCTTCAGGTTGCTCCATATATACTTCTTCCTCTAGATATCCATTAAGAAATGTTGACTTAACATCCATTTGATAAACTTTAAAGTTCTTATGACATGAATATGAAAGAAACATTCTGATGGATTCCAATCTTTCCATTGGTGCAAAATTTTCATCAAAGTCCTGACATTCAACTTGTAGATACCCTTTACAGACCAATCTAGCTTTATTTCTAACAACTTGTCCTTTTTCATTCATTTTATTTTTGAACACCCATTTGGAACCTATTACATTCTTGTCTTCAGGTCTAGGAACAAGCTCCCAAGTATTTTTCTTCTCAATATGATCAATCTCTTCATTCATAGCTCTAATCCAATCATCATGTTGGATGACTTCATAAAACAAATTAGGTTCAGCCATAGATAAAAAAGAAACATGAGATTTTTCTGAGTCTTTAATCAATTTCCTTCTTGTCTGAACTTGTTTATTTATATATCCAATTATCTGATTCTCATGATGATTCTTTCTAACAATTCTGAGAGGTGATTTTTCTTCTTTCTGCTGGTTTGTGTCAATTGGAGTGTTGTTCCTGAGTCTGTACTTAAGGCTTTGAAGTACAGTGTCAAGGCATCCGAAAGTATACTAAAGGTTGATAGGGGATTATACTAACCTTCGGTATGGGAAACTAATGAGGATTTCTACATTCTCGTTGTCTAGCTTCCAACTGTTCCTGGGTAGTGATATATTGTTCAATGGCTACCCATGAAAGTTCCAATTCCTCCCGGGTGTTCGCAGTTTTAAGGATTATGTCAAAAATATTTAAAGCGATATGCATTTGGTTGGATAGTCCGGGTGGAATATTTGGTTGAGTTGTTGCAGGAACAGTCATTGAGGAACAATACCAATATGGAAAATGATTTAAACAGAATATTTTAATGTTGTTTCAATTTGATTAAAATAAAGAGAATTTTTTTGCATGGAGAACGAAATAAGAATGCAAACTGAGGGCCCTTTCCCGTAACTGTATTATTTTTTGTAAAAAGATGTGGGGTGTGAGAAAGACGTTTAGCTGTAGATAACGTAAGATTACTGTCAATATAAAAATCACACATACACAGAAGAAGAAATCGACATAGAGATAATTGACATAGTGTAAATAAATATGAAATTCTGTAAATGTAAATTGGTCTTACACCCGCTAATAGCTGGTGCAGAGGAAAGACAAGAAACAATTACAGAAAACTGAAATCCTTTCACTATAGTAGTGGTCGTACTAAATTATAGTGATACACATCAATTATGAAGAGTGAAATGAAAAGAAACAAGAAACATAACGAAACAAACTTGCAACACAGTCGTGACGGAATCGGGAATCTTCGAATTTGCTTATATTAACTTCTCCAATGCAAAAATCTATTACAATATTTACCTCAAAAGTCCAGCCCTTGGTTCTTCTTTTGGTGATCTATTTATACCAATTTTACCTTCCCTACTCCTATTTTCAAAACGTGCCAGATGCTTGCTTTTACGTGATTCAGTGCATATTATACATCTCCATAAACTGGATACAAGCTGTGAAGGTTCCGCTTGGCAGCTGTGAGGAGTGAAATCACTCCATCTCTTCTATTTTATTTTCAAAAAGGGCCAGGTTCTTGTCTTTGCATGGATTCAGTGCATATCCTACATATGTCCATGAACTGGGATACAAGCTGTGACGGCTCTGCTTGATAGCTGGCCTCGGCGAAATAGCACTCTCGAGCCAAATGTGGAAGTTTATTACCTATTTGTGCGTCAATGATGTGAAGAGAATTGAGTTGTGCGCTTGGTTGAATCAAATGTTTATCAACTTGATTCATATCTACCCTGTCCATCTTAGAGATATGCACCAAATCTCTTTCATTCTTTTCCTTTAGATCGAGGGAGATCTGTCCTACATTCACTTGCCTCAGCGTCTTTGAGTCACCTCCATTCTCCATTTCTAGCAGCTTGCCATTTATGGCAGTGAAGGCTTCTTCTAATGAACAGGTTACTTTTTGAGTCTGTTCCTTGCTCAAGGCAATATTATGTTCCCAATCTTTTAACAAAATATTACCTCTTGTTTGTTCTGCGATGGTGAGCCCTGGAGAATCTGTGGAAAACATGTTGTTGGTAGCTATCACTGCCTCTTGAAAAGCTACCCGAGCAGCTTCGGCTTTCTTTCCTCTAGTGGTCAGATTCTCGGAAATCTGATGCATCAACAGACAATCTTCTTGAATTACTCTAACCTTGCCCAGCAGATTCTGCTGTACAGAAGAGATCCTGCCTCTGATATCAATCGGCCGGGATTTAAACCCCGCGACATCGATCATTTTTCTTTCAACAAGCTCTACTTGAGCCTGTAGCTCTGTGATCATATTCCTCTGCTGATCAGCCTGCACCCGACCTTCTCGGATCACCGAATGTGCTTTCTCCATCATGACTTTGAGCATTTCTATCTCATTTTTATCCACCAATCTAGCCTGTTCCATCTCTATGTTGGCCTGGCCCTTGGCATTTTCTGTGGATGTAGCCAACCTGGCCTCGAGGGTCCTGATGAGGCGATTCTTTCTTTTCAATTGGAGATTCATCTGCCCAACCGAGAATTAATTTTCCGAAGCGTAGGCACCCAGTGTTCCAGCGATTTCAGTAGCAAGGTGGTCACTTTTCTTGCTCTTGCCATTTGTCATGATTTTGTATTTTTTGACAGTGGACTCTCCTTCTTGATAAAATTATCGCTTCACTACATCTTTTCTCTTTTTGTCAAAAAAGAACTCATTAGGAGGGAGTTCCTTTGCCCTTATAGGTCTCATTTCTTCACCAAATATTCATCCCTCGCTAACGTCTCCTTGTGTCGACTGCAAGGGTGTGAAAGAGGAGATGGGTTTTCCTATTTGCTTTTTTTATTTTGTTGGAGTGTTGACAGGGTTTTGTTCTTTTTGTGTAATTGGGGATTCTTTTTCAGTCTCTGCTATCTGCTTTTTCGGTGTGTCTGGAATTTTTCCTTCAACCTCCGAACTCTCTTTTCTTGGCGGGTCTAGAGTCATTCCCTCAGCCTCTAAAATCTGTTTGCTCGGAGGATTTGGAGTCCTTTCCTTTGTTTCGGGATTACTCGTTTGTTCCTCCTTAGGTTGTTGTCCATGGATAGATATGACCTCTATAGAATCTTCTGCATTCTTTTCTTTTGTCTCGGTAATGTCCAACCCTCCCAACACAGTGGGAAGACATATTCTCCTATGCTCTTGGAATCTTAACACGACTGATGCGTCTTCGGGTGTTAGCGATTGGATTCGGGCTAACACCTCTTCATAAGATTTTGCTCCTCGGAAAATGTCGTCCGAGGGGGAATTCTCATGTTCGAATCTCTTAAGACCAACATGAGCCAGATGATTGCTTACGACTTTCTGTGGATCATGTTTTTTAATCTCAATGGAGGCCAACTTTAGGTCCTCCAGGGTAGCAGCCTCGGCTTTGGCATGCCCAAAATCTAGTAAAGAATATGAATTCATTCGAATGGGAAAAGAAGGCCATACCTTCTTTGAATAGCCCTTGAGCTCCTTTCTTATGCCCTCAATTACTGTTTTCCATGCAACTTCACGACAAGCTAGTTTATCGGGAATGAACAAAGGTAGCGCATGAGGGGGAACAGAAGCCCCGAAAACTCTGATGTATGAGAACTCTGCTTCAACATACCAATCTGTGACGCCACTCAAACCTGTTGAAACTCTATCCGATATGCGAGGTGGCGAGTGACCAAAAATATTGATGTGCAGGGGCACCATCACCCAATTGAAAATCTCATATGGGAAATTTCCAGCTTTATTTTCCCATAATTTATCATGATATTCGTGCACTGGTTTTTCTTGGGTTGGAGTCCAAGCCCAATTGATCAAGGGGAAAGGTGTCATGGACCATATTGCATCCATGATATATGCCGACATGTAAAACGTTGAGGGTTTCCCACCTGCCTTTTTCTCCCGATACTCTATGATCCTGTTGGCCAAGCTATCTGAGAGCATCTTCGCCCAATTGAAAGAGAAACCTTCAGCAACCCGAAATATGAGAGACACCCAAGAAACATAGAAATGCGAGGTATCTTCTCACCCGAATAGACGACATGTCATCATGGAAACATACTTGTATTGTGGCTCTAGCAAAGCAATTGAATACACACCCTTGTCATTCTCTCTGAATGTCGCGGAGCGCGAAACCCAATCCTTTATCAAACCTGGCATAGTTTTGTCATATTCTATGCACTCCTTCTTTTTGAATTCTTCCAAGAAATCTGCACCGTATGTATATTCAGATGTGGAGGGCAGCTTATACATGCTTTGTAAATGCTTGGGCTGAAAAGTTCCGATAGTCACTCGCTGACTATTCATAATTGTTCTGGTAGGCAGGTCCACATGATCCAAAGCCCAGCGGATCATGTCATAGTAAGGAAGCAACCAGGGCCTGGTTGCTATTCTGTGCATCCTTGACTGGACAACTATCTTATACTTAGTGTGTAAATCGTCTCTTTCGTTGCCGTCAGAATCATCTGAGTAATCAACTAATTCTGCCTGCAGAGAATTGAACACATACGACCAGTCGGGAATCGATTCAACACTTCGGGGTGAAGTGTCAGAGACATTGTCTGAACTCTGGCTTGTAACTTCGACATTTGCCTTCGTCGCTCTCCATGGAGCCATGACTGCTGCTTGCTTTTTCGCTCTTCTGTGATAAACCTGCATATACATGCAGAAGTCAATCCAAATTCGAAAATGATGAGCTCTGCTTGCTTATGAAAAAAGTTTTTATTATAACAAAATGAGACTCCCGTATATATTTGAAACTTATGTAATCTCCGTAATAAGTCTATCCAATCACAATTAACAACACATTGATTGCGTAAAAATCCGATCTACTTTATTCGTAGATTTACCCTAATCATCTATTAATGTCATCAATGTTTGGCGGCTTGCCAGTCAGCCGAAGTATGAAAAGAAAAAAGTTTCCTCGGGAAATGTGCAAGTCTCGATGCACGGGACCTATCTCGTTATGATTTAAATTATTCAAAATATAGCAACGTTAAAGATCTTTCTCGCTTTTCGTTGCATCGGGGATTTCCCTTTAACATTTTAAGTTTTCAATTTGCGAAACTGCGAGTACCGATTTTGATTTAAGAGATAATCGTGATTTAAAGCATGATTAATTTCCTAATCATTTTACTCGCGGTATCGCGACTCGGAATTTCGAAGATAAAATTTCGGGGGATTAGTATGCCGAGTTACGAAACTGCGAGAAATCGACACTTAAGACTTAATTGGGGTTAAGAGAACTTGGAATAGGTGACTAATTAATCATACTATAATCGCATCGTGGTTTCGTGAGTCAGAGTTTTAGACTTCACGATTTTCGAAAAGATAGCGCCGACGCGTGAAACCCCGACAACGTCAAACCAAAAGTTAAATGTTTTTACCCTAGTTAGTGCTTCGGGCAGAAAAATAAAAACGACTTCGTCATTTCGTGACTTGAGACGTATGAACTCAAGGATTTAAAGTATCCGACTTGTGATATCCCGAAATAAAACAAAAGAGCAAACATACTTGCAAAAAATGGATCCTTTTTTGAAAGTGAAAAAGCGTTGCTATCCAGGCGACAAGGTTCAGAGTTTTATTCGGAAGGAAACAAAAAACAAACTTTAGATCTCAAGTATCAAAAATTCGAAAAATTGCGCGAGGTGAAAAACAAGGGCGGCTCCAACATAGGCTCCAACTAGGGATCCCGCTTCCCTGTGAGGCGGGAAGAACAGTATACCAGGTGCCAATATTGGGTAAATGGGGTCATAGGCTAAAATCAACAGAAAAATTCAAAAAAATAGAAAGGGGAAGGAAATCTTCGCTTGGCACCCCAGAATTTTTTTCAAAATCAGATACTCTTTCCAAACACAGCTGAAGTCACTTCCACAATTTTCCCTTTCTCACTACTAACTTAGGAGACGCTTTAAGACAGTCAAAACGACCCTAGGATTTTCAACAGATCTTATGATTCTCAGCTTGCATTAAAAGATTGCTATTATACCATTTTAAATTGGGAAGTCCCATCGGAATTTGGGGAAATGATCAGGCTTTCAGAAAGTGTTGGTTACTAGAGTAGATTGATATTTATGTGTAACAGCCTTACAGATCTCTCAGACATTGCTTCACTTCCAGCGAGCCTGTTCAGTACCCCGGTGAAGTTGTCTGACCCCTTTTTTACTAAATTTATTTTCACCACTTCGGAAAATATTTATACGTTTAAACGCTAAGACGAGGGCAATCATTTCTGAATTTCCTTTCATCGTCTTAATGGACTAGGTGGGGGCAATCATTTCTAAATTTCCTTTCACCACCTGTCTTAGTATTTATTTATTTTTAAACACGAAGATGGGAGCAATCAGTTTTTATCAGGGCTGAGATCTGCGTAATATTTTTTATCAGAGGTCTGTCCACTTATTATGATTACTCGGTATCAACCTTCCTTTGACCCTCACAAGACCTTTTATTCTTAGGGAGATAGGGGAGGATAATAAAATTTTAAGGAACATCCTGTTCAAGCAAGCTTTGATTTTTCCGATGCTGTTGAAAAAACCTAGGAAAGTTAGGATTTCTATAAACGTCCCTTAGCTCATCAGAAGATCAAGCAGTTGTGAATACCACCTTTCTTATTAAGATCTTCTTTGGAATCTCTGAGGTTTAAAACGGAAAACCTTTACCCCTTCACAAAGACTAGGGAAGATAGTGACTCGCTAAAAGTTAGGTCCAAATCTAGACAGAAAACGAGGCAGCAATTCAATGGATTATTATACAAAGGGTCTCAACGGTTCGGGACTGGTTTTCGAATATATATTTAGGAACAAAAATTATGAGTGACTATTTTTAGGTTCAATGTACTCATTTTATTTGAAGATTATGAAACCAGAAATATTCATGTTATCTAACCTTTTGTATTGCAAATTCGAAAAATGTTACCTTAGTTTGCTTAAACAACCTTTCATGAACTGTTTATTGAGAAAACTCACCTCTGTCTTTTCTTTTCAATTTCTTTGTGGGTTATGAATTTTCTTATGTATCACCTATTTTATGTCGTTCTATTCCCAACATCGAACTGCATATTATTCTTTCAGCTAGTTTCGTCTGTAACTGGAATGCTGCAACAACCAATACAAATTTTATTGAAAATGTGTTGAGAGTTTAGGAATGAAAACCAAAAAATTTAAAGTAAATGTTTGATCGTAAACATAAATATGTACAAAAACTCATAATAAAATTTATTTATTTACAAATATATACATATAATTTCCTATTTAATTTTATTTCATTTTATCTGACGACTGTCACGTCATGTAGTTCTTTAAGTATCTCCCGTTGATCGGGGCGCTGAGAACTTCTCCATCAATATTTTCCAGAAGAAAGGAATTCTTTCCTTCTGGGGCCGAGACCCTAAATGGTCCATACCAAAGGTGATCAAATTTTCCATGCTTAGCGGCTTCTTCCCTTCTCACATCCCATCTTAACAATAAATCACCTGGGAAGAATTCTCTACTCTTTGCCTTAATGTCGAACAATGCTTTCATATCGTCCTAGTATTTATGCATTTTCTCATCAACCTCTACTCTGTGTTGTTGAACCTCAATCAACTGATTCATTCTCCTGGTTACATGATTGGGTTATTCATTCTGATCCTTCCATAATTTCATCACTGGCAACGCTAAGTTTATAGGCAGAACCGCGTCAGTGCCATAGACCAACTGGAAAGGCGAAATGCCGATAGACCTTTTAGTGCTGATGCAATTTTCCCACAACGCGTACCTCAAATGCACATGCCAGGACCTTTTGTTTTTATCTAGTACTTTTTTTATTACGTTTACCAGGCTCTTGTTAGATGATTCAGCCAATCCGCTTCCCTGAGGGTAATAAGCAGTGGAATGGCCGAGAACGATACTGTACGTTTGGCAGAAATTGATCATAGCCATGGATTTGAAGGCCTGGGCGTTGTCGGTAACAATCTTTCAGGGACACCCGAATCTCGACAAGATGTTATCTTCCATGAAGTCGATCACTACCGAGTCTGTTGCCCTTTTGGTTGGAATTGCTTCCACCCACTTTGTAAAATAATCAGTGGCTGTTAAGATCCACTTATGTTGAGCACTGGAATGGGGATTAATTTCCCCTATGAAGTCTAATCCCCATTGTTGAAATGGGGCTTCAGTTTTGACTCGAACGAGTGGTAGTGCAGGGAGTTTCTTCTTACCAGCGAATATTTGACATGAGTAACAGGCGCGTACTTTGGCATTGACGTCCGAAAATAGTTTTGGCCAATAGTATCCGGCCCTCAGGATCTTGTAGGCTATGACTCTCCATGCATGGTGTCCTCCATAGATTCCTTCATGAAATTCTTCCACAACCCGTGGAGTTTCTGACTCAACCAAACAGACTAGTAAGAACCCGAGTGGATCCTTCCAATATAGTTGATTTTCGGAGATGCAATATTTTGCAGCGTGGAGCTTTAGAGTTCTGCATTTGGCTAGTGTTAGTCCATCTGGGCATTTCAGGTTTAAAAAATAGAACATTATATATTTATACCATCCTGACGACACGAATTTTTCTTCCACCTTGCTTGGATGCGTCTGGTCATCCGGCTCTTGCAAATGTGTGTCTCCGTCTTCCCCTTGTAGGCAATTGATGTCAAGAGCTCTAAGGTTTGATTCAGCCAAGAGTTTGGCCAGACCCTGCCCCTTTATTAATTTAGTAGGCTTGACTTCCAGATCAAATT
>ML787916.1:457472-469445 GCA_009831015.1 Picea engelmannii | reverse complement strand
GTGTGTCTCCGTCTTCCCCTTGTAGGCAATTGATGTCAAGAGCTCTAAGGTTTGATTCAGCCAAGAGTTTGGCCAGACCCTGCCCCTTTATTAATTTAGTAGGCTTGACTTCCAGATCAAATTCTTGTATTTTAGCGAGCCAGTGCCCTCGTTTTCCATCACTATCTGGTTGTACCAATATACCTTTCACAGCACTGGTTGGTATGTACGCGATAATTTTTTAATGTAGGACGTAAGTTCTGAATGCCTTAAGCGCTTTCACCATTACGTATGCCTGTTTTTCTATTATATCATATTTTAGTTCGGCGTCTCTAAGGCTTTTGCTAAAAAACGCGATTGGGTGTTCAAAGCCTTCATCATATTTTTGCAGTAATACCGCGGCGATAGTATGTTCAGAAGCGAACGAGAAGATGAGGAAATCTTTTAAGTAATCTGGGCTTATTAACACAGGTGCTTCACTGATGAATTTTTTAATATGATCGAATGACGCTTTAGCCTCGGTCGTCCAATTTAATCTGCTATCCTTTTTCAGCATTCCTGTGATCAACTTGACAATCTCAACAAAATTTGGTACAAACCTTCGTAAAATTTTTATTGTACCTAAGAAAGATTGAATTTCTTTTACGTTCCTAGGAATCCTGATAGTTTGTATTTCTTCAACCCTCTTAGGATCGATCTTGATCCCATCTTTAGATACGACATGCCCCAGAAGCTTACCTTCTTACATAGAGAAATGTGATTTCTTTGGGTTCAAAGATAGGCCATACCTGCGGCATTTTTCGAAAGTCTATTTTAAATGGATCAAATGTTCTTCATCGGTTTTAGAGAAAACCGTTAAATCGTCAAGGTAGATTACTACGAACTTGTCTCTTTCTCTGACGAAAGCGATGTCCATAGCACTCTGGAATGTAGCTCCTGCATTCATCAAACCAAAAGGCATTTTATCATACATGAATGTACCCCATGGTGTGGTGAAATCGGTTTTTTCTCTGTCTAGTTCGTTCATGGCGATTTGGTTGTACCCAGAAAACCCATCTATCATAGACATTCGATTCACTCCAACTACCCTTTCCAGGACGTTTTCCATTTTGGGAAGCGGATAATTATCCTTAAGAGAGGACCTGTTCAAGTTCCGAAAATCCACACATAGTCTGATTTCTCCGTTCTTTTTTCTGACAGGGACTAAATTTTCTACCCAGTCTGAGTACCTTAGTGGTACAATTATTTTCGCATCTAAAAGCTTCTTAACTTCCTTTTCAATGACGGGCAACAAAATGGGGTTAAATTGCCTAAGCTTTTGCCTAAAAGGCTTGACCCCGGGCTTCAACGGTATCTTGTGCTCAATTACGGAAGTATCATACGTTCGAAGTTCTTCATAGGACCAGGCGAAAACATATGTATATTGTTTGAGTAGGTCTCTGTATTGGTATTTTACCTTGGGAGGGAGGAACTTAGATATCTTTACTATCCTGGCTTCTTTTTCAGTTCCTATGTCGCAATCCTCCACTTCTTCTGGTTGGGGCTGCAAAGTGGATTTCACAGGTATGTTGTTCTGATCGAAGAGTCTTTCTAAAGGAATTAAGCCTTTCGGGATCTGATTGTTTTTAAGGATCAACATGCGATGATCTGCTATTTTATCTCGAAAAATTTCAGGATCCTCACCCTCTTGCATAATCCATATCGGGTCGTTTTGGTTTTCTTGGTCTGGATAAGTTTCAGAGAACTCACCTATTGCCATAAGAAATCTCTGAATTTTCTCATCATCTTCAAAGATCTGCCAGTGTCTAACATTATCGGGTATAGAGGGTTTATATCTGATTTCAATATGATATTTCAGTTTAACGTTCGTGGGAGGAGAAAAGGTTGAGGCTGCCTTAGCCAATGCGTCAGCATGTATATTCTCTGTACGAGGAATAAAATGGACTTTTATAGATGAGAAAAAAATCTCCATCAAATCCCAAGCGCAATTTTTGTATGTTCTTAGTCTGGGATGCTTGGCTTGGTATTGTCGGTTTATTTTTCTTACTATCAATTCCACGTCACCGTAAACCTCCAAGTTTTTTATATTTAACTTCTTTGCAGCCTCTAAACCTAAGATTAATGCTTCATACTCACATATGTTATTGGTGTAATCTATATCCAACTGCAAACGATATGAGAAAGGAACAATAAACTTTCCTTCAGGCGCTACTAAAAGTATGCCAGCACCAGCTCCTTCGGAAGACGAAGCGCCATCGAAGTACAGTTTCCAGATACCACTTTTGCATAGTTCTTCAGTCAAGGGGTTAATCTCTTCGTGTTTCATATCAAATTCTTCTGGACACCCATCTAAACCATCATCAAATTACAATACACAATTTCCCAGATCTTGGTCTGCAACATAAATGGGAAAGTTATTTGGATTCTGAGGATCACTGACAGTATATGCCAATCTTGTTTCTCTGTACAACCGGGTAAACTGACCTCCAAATACAGGAATTGTGGCATATGACATGTCCAATTGTAGAGAACCCCCCAACTTGGCTCCCCATGATCTAGATAACAACATACCATATTTGGGAGGGATATCATCAATGACCACATCCATCAAGACACTCTTGACTGGGACCTGAGCCAGGGTAACAACCAGATCTTTTATCATCCCCATACATTTAACCTTTCTCGAATCGAAAGAGTATGGATCTCCATAGGGTCTAGTGATCTGGAGGCCCAACCTCTCCATTATAATTTTGGGCATAACATTATGAGAAGCCCCAGAGTCTAACATACAGTTATGTAGTAACAGATCATGTATATTTAGGGTGATATAGAAAGGTGAGACATTATATTTAGATCCCTCAAAATGAGGACCAAAGGTGATCTTAGGTCTGTCATATTCTAGGTTGATAACATCAGAATGACTTTCTGACTCATGGACACCCATGATTTTGGCGATTTGCTTCCGATAAGCGGGGTTTTTTGCTAATTCTACTAAAGGAATCGGTATCTTAATTTTATTTAGTTCATTTTCGAAATTGAAAGATAAATTTACCTTGTCTGTTTCTTTGGTTAAGACTTCCGAGCTTTTCTTTTCCGACTTATTTGTCTGGACTACTTTATCACTCGTGATTTTAGCTGAAGGTATAACTTTATCTACTGGTTCAATTTCTTTTGTTTGGGTTTCAACTTTTTTCATGTTGGATTCTTGAGTTTTTGCTACTATGATTTTATTGCTAGGTAACAATGTTTCTTCCGAAGGAGGTTCATGAGCTTGACCCCTTTGAAAGATTCTTTTAGGTTGGTCAGTTAAGGTGGTCTTATTTTTTTATCTTAGATTGTATTTGGGTTGAAAATCAGCCGCTATCATTTCGTTTTCTGGTTGAGATACACAGAGGTCGGGATGATCACTTTCTTCATCTTGATCAGAAGGTTGAGAAGTATTTAAAGATTTCTCATAGTCTTCTTTGGTTAAGAAGGACTGGGGACATTCATCACTAAAACACGCGACTTCATCTTCCGAATCTCTGAAATCTTGGAGGTCATTTGCCCCTATAAAATTTTTGTTTTTTAGTGGAGCTTGTATTTTTTGATCTTCATTCTTTATTTGCCTTTGTTGATTTTGGGGATTTGGGTTTCTCCTGAAGTCCCTTTTGTTAGAAGAATCAGCTTTAGCCTGATCCAACTCCATCCTAGAGATTTTTTTCGACATTTCTTTAATTATTCGGGCCATATCATCTACTCTGTCATCAGTATATCTATTTGACCCCGAAGGACCCGCTGGTTCCCTATAGCATCTATTTTCTCGGTTGACTGTTTCTACTTTAGTCTTTAACTTGACTAAAGCCATCATATTAGATTCTATTTCAACAACATCCTCTTGCATTCTATTTAGGGTGGCTCCTCTTCTTTCTCGCAAAAGTAGGGCAAAATCAGGTTCGAAATCTCCCGCAAAGGTTACTTTGGTTGAGGGTTCGGAAGGTTTAGTAGCGGCTGGTATTTTATTATAAAGTTTGTTAAATATCAGGATAAATTCCATAACGGTTTCTGAGTTCTTTTCTTTAGGGACCCAAACTCGGTAAGGTAATATAGGTGATCCTTTCGCTCTCCCCATTGTCTAAGGAAAGCATCTTCCAAAGCGTCATATGTCCGAATAGAGGCTACAGGAAGACTCTGAAACCAAGTTCGGACCTGTCCTTCGAAGGTCTGGACAAGTAGTCTTGAATAGACATCCTCGTGCTCAATACCACAGATGTCTGCGAACTGGTCAAAAAAATTTATATGTTCAGTTGTGGTTAGATCTCCCTCCCCGGTGAACTTAGGAAGATTTTTAATGTAGTTGTCAGGTAAATCGTGGAGGTGAACGGGTAAAATTAAGGGAGCGTATCTCACTGCCACTTTTGCAAATACTCTGGGAGGAGGGATGTTCGGTTGTCCTCCACCTCCCCCTCCGACGCTTGCCATCGACTTGGGAATAGGAAATGAGGGTGTAACACACTCTTTTGAATTGGGTGAGACTGGGAAATTCTATTGAAGAAAGGTTGGTGTGTCAAATGACAATGATCTTTCTAAAGGGCCTTTTCCCTTGTTTATAGATGGGAAAGTCTGATGGATATCACTCCTAAATTCAGAGTAGTATGTTTTCGGATCTCTGGTATCAGACAGAGGGCTGCAGGAAGTAGGAGGTTCTGAAGGGCATTTAGTATTTAAAAGTGGTTTTTTGGGCTTATGAACGGTAACGGCTGCCTTAGACGAGCCTCTCGCTCTTGAAATTTTTTCAGGATCATTAACAGGCGTAATCAGCTTGCCATCTGGGTTTTGTCTGGTATTCCTTCTACCAGATGCTACTTTGTGTTTTAGTGGAGTCGCCAAGTGAAATATTTAAACAAGCCTTAAAACGGTGTGCACTCTATGTTCACTATCAAAGAGTAACACTATCAATAAAATAGTTTGTCGTTTTCCCAGGGAAAAGATTTCGTAACTTCGTTCCCCGGCAACGGCGCCAGAAAGATGTTGTTCCTGAGTCTATACTTAAGGCTTTGAAGTACAGTGTCAAGGCATCCAAAAGTATACTAAAGGTTGATAGGGGATTATACTAACCTTCGGTATGGGAAACTAATGAGGATTTCTACGTTCTCGTTGTCTAGCTTCCAACTGTTCCTGGGTAGTGATATCTTGTTCAATGGTTGCCCATGAAAGTTCCAATTCCTCCTGGGTGTTCGCAGTTTTAAGGATTATGTCAAAAAGATTTAAAGCGATATGTATTTGGTTGGATAGTCCGAGTGGAATATTTGGTTGAGTTGCTGCAGGAACAGTCATTGAGGAACAGTACCAATATGGAAAATGATTTAAACAGAATATTTTAATGTTGTTTCAATTTGATTAAAATAAAGAGAAAAATTTTGCATGGAGAACGAAATAAGAATGCAAACTGAGGGCCCTTTCCCGTAACTGTATTATTTTTTGTAAAAAGATGTGGGGTGAGAGAAAGACGTTTAGCTATAGATAATGTAAGATTACTGTCAATAGAAAACTCACACATACACAGAAGAATAAATCGACATAGAGATAATTGACATAGTGTAAATAAATATGAAATTCTGTAAATGTAAATTGGTCTTACACCCGCTAATAGCTGGTGCAGAGGAAAGACAAGAAACAATTACAGAAAACTGAAATCCTTTCACTATAGTAGTGGTCGTACTAAATTATAGTGATACACATCAATTATGAAGAGTGAAATAAAAAGAAAGAAGAAACATAACGAAACAAACTTGCAACACAGTCGTGACGGAATTGGGAATCTTCGAAATTGCTTCTATTAACTTCTCCAATGCAAAAATCTATTACAATATTTCCCTCAAAAGTCCAGCCCTTGGTTCTTCTTTTGGTGATCTATTTATACCAATTTGCCCTTCCCTACTCCTATTTTCAAAAAGTGCCAGCTGCTTGCTTTTACGTGATTCAGTGCATATTATACATCTGTCCATAAACTGGATACAAGCTGTGAAGGTTCTGCTTGGCAGCTGTGAGGAATGAAATCACTCCATCTCTTCTATTTTATTTTCAAAAAGGGCCAGGTGCTTGTCTTTGCATGGATTCAGTGCATATCCTACATCTGTCCACGAACTGGGATACAAGCTGTGACGGCTCTGCTTGACAGCTGGCCTCGGCGAAATAGCACTCTCGAGCCAACTGTGGAAGTTTATTACCTATTTGTGCGTCAATGATGTGAAGAGTGTTGAGTTGTGCGCTTGGTTGAATCAAATTTTTATCAACTTGAGTCATATCTACCCTATCCATATTAGAGATATGCACCGAATCTCTTTCATTCTTTTCCTTTAGATCGAGGGAGATCTGTCCTACGTTCATTTGCCTCAGCGTCTCTGACTCACCTCCATTCTCCATTTCTATAATCTCACCATTTATGGCAGTGAAGGCTTCTTCTAACGAACAGGTTACTTTTTGAGCCTATTCCTTGCTCAAGGAAATATTATGTTCCCAATCTTTTAACAAAATATTACCTCTTGTTTGTTCTGCGATGGTGAGCCCTGGAGAATCTGTGGAAAACCTATTGTTGGTAGTTATCACTGCCTCTTGAAAAGCTACCCGAGCAGCTTCGGCTTTCTTTCCTCTGGCGGTCAGATTCTCGGAAATATGATGCATCAACAGATAATCTTCTTGAATTACTCTAACCTTGCCCACCAGATTTTGTTGTACAGAAGAGATCCTGCCTCTGATATCAATCGCCCGAGATTTAAACCCCGCGACATCGATCATTTTGCTTTCAGCAAGATCTACTTGAGCCTGTAGCTCTGTGATCATATTCCTCTGCTGATCAACCTGCACCCGACCTTCTCTGATCACCGAATGTGCTTCCTCCAGCTTGAATTTGAGCGTTTCTATCTCATTTTTATCCGCCAATCTAGCCTGTTCCATCTCTATGTTGCGCTGGCCCTTGGCATTTTCTGTGGCTATATCCAACCTAGCCTCGAGGGTCCTGATGAGGCGATTCTTTCTTTTCAATTGGAGATTCATCTGCCCAACCGAGAATTGATTTGCCGAAGCGTAGGCACCCAGTCTTCCAGCGATTTCAGTAGCAAGCTGGTCACTTTTCTTTCTCTTTCCATCTTTCATGATTTTGTATTTTTTGACAGTGGACTCTCCTTCTTGATAAAATTCTCGCTTCACTACAGCTTTTCTCTTTTTGTCAAAAAAGAACTCATTAGGAGGGAGTTCCTCTGCCCTTATAGGTCTCAGTTCTTCACCAAATATCCATCCCTCGCTAACGTCTCCCTGTGCCGACTGCAAGGGTGTGACAGAGGAGATGGGTTTTCCTATTTGCTTTGTTGATTCTGTTGGAGTGTTGATAGGGTTCTGTTCTTTTGGTGTAATTGGGGCTTCTTTTTCAGTCTCTGCTATCTGCTTTTTCGGTGTGTCTGGAATTTTTCCTTCAACCTCCGAACTCTCTTTTCTTGGCGGGTCTAGATTCATTCCCTCATCCTCTGAAATATGTTTGCTTGGAGGATCTGGAGTCGTTTCCTTTGTTTCGGGATTACTCGTTTGCTCCTCCTCAGGTTGTTGTACAGGGATAGATATTACCTCTGTAGAATCTTCAGCATTCTTTTCTTTTGTCTCGGTAATGGCCAACCCTCCCAACACAGTGGGAAGACATCTTCTCCTATGCTCTTGGAATCTTAACACAGCTGCTGCATCTTCGGGTGTTAGTGATTGGATTCGAGCTAACACCTCTTCATAAGATTTCTCTCCTCTGAAAATGTCGTCCGAGGGGGAATTCTCATGTTCGAATCTCTTAAGCCCAACATGAGCCAGATGATTGCTTACGACTTTCTTTGGATCATGTTTTTTAATCTCAATGGAGGCAAACTTTAGGTCCTCCAGGGCAGCAGCCTCGGCTTTGGCATGCCCAAAATCTAATAAAGAATATGAATTCATTCGAATGGGAAAAGAAGGCCATACCTTCTTTGAATAGCCCTTGAGCTCCTTGCTTACACCCCCAATTACTATTTTCCATGCAACTTCACGACAAGCTAGTTTATCGAGAATGAACAAAGGTAGCGCATGAGGGGGAACAGAAGCCCCGAAAACTCTGATGTATGAGAACTCTGCTTCAACATACCAATCTGTGATGCCACTCAAACCTGTTGAAACGCTATCCAATATGCGAGGTGGCAAGTGACCAAAAATATTGATGTGCAGAGGCACCATCACCCAATTGAAAATATCATATGGGAACTTTCCAGCTTTATTTTCCCATAATTTATCATGATATTCATGCACTGGTTTTTCTTGGGTTGGAGTCCAATCCCAATTCATCAAGGGGAAAGGTGTCATGGAACATATTGCATCCATGATATATGATGACATGTAAAACGTTGAGGGTTTCCCACCTGCCTTTTTCTCCCGATACTCTATGATCCTGTTGGCCAAGCTATCTGAGAGCATCTTCACCCAATTGAAAGAGCAACCTTCAGCGACCCGAAATATGAGAGGCACCCAAGAAACATAGAAATGCGAGGTATCTTCTCGCCCGAACAGATGACATGTCATCATGGCCACATACTTGTATTGTGGCTCTAGTGAAGCAATTGAATACACACCCTTGTCATTCGCTCTGAATGTCGCGGAGCGTGAAACCCAATCCTTTATCAAACCTGGCATAGTTTTGTCATATTCTATGCACTCCTTCTTTTTGAATTCTTCCAAGAAATCCACACCGTATGTATATTCGGATGTGGAGGGCAGATTATACATGCTTTGTAAATGCTCGGGCCGGAAAGTTTCGATAGTCACTCGTTGAATATTCATAATTGTTCTGGTAGGCAGGTCCACATGATCCAAAGCCCAGCGGATCATGTCATAGTAAGGAAGCAACCGGGGCCTGGTTTCTATTCTGTGCATCCCTGACTGGACAACTATCTTATACTTAGTGTGTAAATCGTCTCTTTCGTTGTCGTCAGAATCATCTGAGTAATCAACTAATTCTGCCTGCAGAGCATTGAACACATACGACCAGTCGGGAATCGATTCGACACTTCGGGGTGAAGTGTCAGAGACATTGTCTGAACTCTGGCTTGTAACTTCGACATTTGCCTTCGTCGCTCTCCGTGGAGCCATGACTGCTGCTTTCTTTTTCGCTCTTCTATGATAAACCTGTGTATACTTGTAGAAGTCAATCCAAATTCGAAAATGATGAGCTCTGCTTGCTTATGAAAAAAAAAATTATTATAACAAAATGAGACTCCCGTATATATTTAAAACTTCTGTAATCTCCGTAATAAGTCCGTCCAATCGCAATTAACAACACATTGATTGCGTAAAAATCGGATCTACTTTATTCGTAGATTTACCCTAATCAGCTATTAATGTCATCAATGTTTGGCGGCTTGCCAGTCAGCCGGAGTATGAAAAGCAAAAATTTTCCTTGGGAAATGTGCAAGTCTCGATGCATGGGACCTATCTTGTTATGATTTAAATTATTCAAAATATAGCAACGTTAAAGATCTTTCTCGCTTCTGCATCGGGGATTTCCCTTTAACATTTTAAGTTTTCAATTTGCGAAACTGGGAGTACCGATTTTGATTTAAGAGATAATCGTGATTTAAAGCATGATTAATTTCCTAATCATTTTACTTGCAGTATCGCGACTCGGAATTTCGAAGATAAAATTTCGGGGGATTAGTATGCCGAGTTAGGAAACTGCGATAAATCGACACTTAAGACTTAATTGGGGTTAAGAGAACTTGGATTAGGTGACTAATTAATCATACTATAATCACATCGTGGTTTCGTGATTCGAAGTTTCAGACTTCATGATTTTCGAAAAGATAGCGCCGAGGCACGAAACCCTGACAACGTCAAACCAACAGTTAAATGTTTTTACCCTAGTAAGTGCTTCGGGCAGAAAAATAAAAACGACTTCTTCATTTTGTGACTTGAGACGTATGAACTCAAGGATTTAAAGTATCTGACTTGCGATATCTCGAAATAAAACAAAAGAGCAAACATACTTGCGAAAAATGGATCCTTTTTTGAAAGTGAAAAAGCGTTGCTATCCAGGCGACAAGGTTTCAGAGTTTTATTCGGAAGGAAACGAAAAACAAACTTTAGATATCAAGTATCAAAAAATTGAAAAATTGCGCGAGGTGAAAAACAAGGGCGGCTCCAACATGGAGTATTTGTATCTTCATCTGATTTAGATTCTTCTCTTTCTGATCCTTGGACTTGTTCATCTTCGTTTTCAATTATATCTTCTGTTCTTGGTTCAACACTGCTTACATTTCCTACCGGGATTTCTTCATCAACTTTTATGTCAATACAATCAACCAATTTATGTAGCCTCTTATTGTTGCATCTTGTTGGCAGCCCCACATGTTTTCACCTTTTAAAGCGATAAATAATAATTTATGTAGCTGCCTACGCTTGGTCATATAGTTATTTCTTTTCGGAAGTAACTTTTGAACTGTAAATATAATGTTGTGATTATTACTATTATTATTATTATTATTTTATCTTCGTTTCATGCTTCGTTCATAACTAAAAGCATGAATGAAGCATTAAATCTTATAATTGTATTACCATTTTATCTAAGGTTTATGAAAGATAGATGTCTTTACAAATCTTTTAATGAAGGCTATTTTGCAGTGAAGCTCATCTTGTTGATTGCTTTAAAGTGGCTCATCGATTGTGAAGAGTGCTTTTAATTTTTGTTTAAAACACCAAGAATCCACTAAAATTAAACTATTTAATATATCGTTGTGGCTCTTGGTAAGACCTATTCTTGTCATTACACTTTGGTTCACAAAAATTCTCCTCTCCTAACGTTTAAAAATCAACTACACCTTGTTGTGCAATGATAAAATTTGAATCAACCTGATCGTATCTTGTACCCTGTGGGAGGTGGCAGTCCGACAACGATAGGCCCATCATTTCGAGTTAAGTCTCATGTTTCATATGTACTCTTGGAACTCATTTTTCAAAATGCCTTTTCTTTTGTGTTACAGAACCCCTTTTCGTGTGCGCTAGGGTATTGATGAGTTTTGTTTCTGAGATTTCGCTATGCTCTTCTCTGTTCTAAAAACCTTTCATACTCACTTTGTTTTTCTATCTTCCTTATGAATCCTCATGGCCTCGGTCATAAGGATTGATCCCAATGGATCACAAACCCTGCTCCTGTATGATGATGCAAGGGAAGACCTTAAGGGTCAAGGCTAGCTCGAATTTCTTGAGAAATTTCAAGGTTTTAAATTGCAAACTACCCAAGAATTTTCCCTCTCTTTTGATGGCTGACGATCCAAGTTAGGAGACATTCAGATCGAGGTCACCAAGGAATTTGTAGGCTAGGCAACAGGTCTTCCACTTAGCGGGCATAAATGGTTTAAAAACGCTAAGGTAGAGGAGGTACCATGGAGCTTGTTCTTTACCTCTAGGAAAATCAAGTGTTGTGATAAAGGTATGCCCATATCCTTGTTGAAAACTTGGTGGCATAGTTTATTAGCAATCCTGAGACAATTCGTTACATGAAAGGTTCATTTTGGCCTTGTTTTCCTGTATCACATATGTTTGTTGATGAACTTCATCGGTTTTTAGTTGAATATTCCTTTTTATTTATTGAGAAGTCTGTATAAGATGGCCAAAAGGCATAAGAGACAGTGTTTAAATTCTAGTCTATTTCATTACGGGTTGATAAATATGTTGTTAGTTCATCAACTAAAATTTCAAAATGATAATTGGGACGCCTTCCTAATTCGAAATGGTTTCGTTACACCCAAGCCCGTAGAGGTTGATAAGCCCGTAATGGAAGAAACCACAATCCCTGCCACTGATAGAGAAGTTCCTTCATCTAAAGAAGCCTATGATAGGTGATCCAGGTGGATATCGGTGGCCACCCACCTTTTCCAAATGGCTCAAAACAGTTTTCTGGCCATTTTGGCAATTTACTATTTTTAGCAGGTTTTAACTTCCGGGGCCATTTTG
>ML787916.1:409097-454858 GCA_009831015.1 Picea engelmannii | reverse complement strand
CAGGTGGATATCGGTGGCCACCCACCTTTTCCAAATGGCTCAAAACAATTTTCTGGCCATTTTGGCAATTTACTATTTTTAGCAGGTTTTAACTTCCGGGGCCATTTTGAGGGTCCAAATGAAGGTTTTTCGAGATCGAGGTTTTTCAAGATCACACGCCTAAAACGGAGATCGTATGCAAAAGTTAGGACCCCGGGAAGTTGATGTACTCACTTACCCAAACAGGGCCCACATGAATTTTGGCGCTTCATCTCCTAGGGTTAGGTTTTTGGATGTCTAGGACTTTTGGCATTCCCGTTTATTGTAAAAATACCTCTAGAGACTCATTGTAATCATCTTCTTGCGAATGCGAGTAGCCGTCACATCTCTTCTCAGAGATAAGCTGCCACCATTCTAGCGAGTCTTTCACTCTGTATTTTTACAGTCTCTGTACATTTCTCTGATTAATAGAAATCGTGTATTACTGTATATCTGTGTTTATGGTTGCACCTCTGATACATTTTTGTTATATTATTGAATATCTGCAATATCTCTGTGCATTTCTTTATTATATCTCCGCTCTCATTTCATGCCGAAAATAATTCGGATCAATAGGGCCATCCTCGATGAGCCTATTCCCGAGAAAACAGATGTTGAACCGGTAGCCTTTGAATTGCATGACCATGAGCAGCACGCCTTCCCTAATACCTCTGCTAAAAACACCAACAGGCCTTCGTGCAAATTGTATAAGTGTGACACAGATATAGGGTATAAAAATAAAAGGATAGGAAGGTTAATTTCTAGAATCCTACGAAATAAATTGAACTCTCATATGAGCTCGATCAAAATGATCGAGGTCCATGAGAGCTCTGACTCTGAGATCGAGATATTCTTGGCAGAAGAAGACCCTGATTACCTCAAGCCAGATCTTAGTCAGGCCTATAATTTCATATATAATTTGCCACCCTGCCTGAATCATGGCCAAGGTTGTCCAGGTATCAATATTGATAAAAAAACCCACAGTCAACAATGGAGACGTTCTAACACATGGTCGTGGATATCCTCAAACAGCTATCACAGATCCACGGTATGAAGTTTTGTTGTTTTGGATCGATAAGTATTACACAGACATACCTTTTCTTCAATTGAAAATCAAAACCCTCACTACTCAAATCGACTCATTAAAGAATGAAAATCATAGACTAAAGTCTATTGTTCAAAGGCAAGCCAAGTGTTTGAAAAGGACTGGGAACATAATAGTAAAGAATGTTGAGAGTGTTACAATGCAAGATACTAGATATATAAAATATGCAGAACAGAAACGAAATGCTAGAAATAACAGAATAACAGTAAAATATCCAGCATAATCTTCACAATACACAGAAATGATTCACGAAATAGCAACAGAAATAACACTTTGAATCAGATAGAAATGTTCACAGGCCTCTTCGAGGGGGCAACCTCCAATCGAGCAGCGCTCTATTACAATAACATCCAAGCTAGGGTTCTCATACCCTCGACTCCTATTTATACTAAAAAAAAGCATCTAGAGGAAGATCCTTCTATAAGCGGAAGCTTCTATTAGATCTTCTTACATCCGCCTTATTCTATTTTATTGAAAGGTCTTATTAATATTGGCCTTTATTACATCCGAATACATTGATCTACCTATGTGCGGGTTAGGACCTTAACATACAACAATAGTTAATTATGAGATCCTGTGAATCAAATTTAGCATGTAGTTTAGAGGTAAATATTTGATTGATTTCCTTATTTGTATTTTATTTATTTTTTTCCAATTATATATATTTAATTAGATTTTTGTTGTTAAAATAAAACTAGCTACAGAATCAGTGGATTATGTAGCCAGTTTATCTTCATTCGAATTTGTGGAAATTATTGGTTATAATAATATCTAAAATCCTTTATTTTCAATTTTTTTCTCAGGATATCAAGTAATTGGTGGTGATCTCATGATATGGACTATTTCTGAGCTCATTTCGCACATCTTTTGCAAACAGAAAGAAGTTTTTTTTAGTTTTGAGAGATGCAGTGTGATATGGAGTGGTTATATTACCCTTTATTTTGTGATTAGCAAATCATTTTTGAGATTTAATCTTATCCCACAAGATAGGATGTTTAGTTTTTCTAAACTCTTTAAATACTTGTAATTTTTGTAATCAAGACATCCTCGCCTAGGGCAGAACATGGACATTTGATTTACAGACTTTAATGGAACAACAATACACATTTCGACTTTAGCTTCTTGTGGATGGTGTCTTCATTTAAGTTTTGTTTATCTTGGTATGATAATAAGTTTTGATAGCTTTAGTCTTCATCATTTATTATGTTATTGGGATAATTCCTTTATAAATGTTGTCCATAACTATTGCTTCAGATATTAATCATGTGATCATCTATTTAGTTTCAATTACAAGATTTCTCCTTTAATTTTCATTGAAACATTAAATGGAAGGATGTTTTCTATCAGATTTTTCTTAATGCAATTACTTGCAATCATGAGATCACAGTAAATATTGGTATCATTCTTTCTGTTATTAAAATTTAACTACCAACATAATTGTTCTGCATTTATTCAGAACAGACTTAAGGTTCCTTGCAGGTTTTTCTCCTAGACAAGGTGGTTAAATGTTTTCTGATTGCACAGATGTTTGGATGTATATCATTAGCTCATTAACAGGTTAGTTCAAATTCATTTTTCTGCTATTTGTTTATCATTGAAATTGAAACGCAAAGTTTGGATTTTGACTAGCTATACGTTTATGTTTCATAACATTTTCTTCTATTAGTTTAAGATTTATAAAAAAAAATCAAAAATATTTTTATGTTCTTTCTTTATCTGCTTCTTCAAAGCAGTCATTTCCACATTGATTTTAGTAATTTTATATTAAAACTTGCATCCTGTAAATAATGTATATAAATGAGATTTATCTATCTTTTGTTTAAATACGCCTATTACAGTCACATTAGAGCGTATGTATATATATATATATATATATATAGTATTTAGTAATTAGTTATTTATTTCTTTTCTTTTTATTTTGTTTCATTTAGGATTCTTAGATTGGCCAATGGAGCCATTAAACCCGTCAGAACGAGTTATACCAAACGGATTGGGTTACTTAGACAACCCCGGACCGGACTCATTCTTCCAATTGATGGATGGTCATTTTCGCCCGTCAACAAATGGTGCTAGAAGGAGGGTCTGAGCAAGATTGATGGCACATGGAGGTCGCAAGACTCCTTCCCCACACACCTGCTCCCCTATAGTAACAAGGAGTCATTCTGACAACAATGTTACTTCTCAAATAGAAACTACCTCAAACGAAAATCCATAGATTACCGTTGAGCCAGTAACACCAAACCCTCAAGGGTCCGACGTACAAGAAATTGTTCGTCAGTCACTTCTAAGGACACATGGTGCTTTGGCCCGTATCAAACAACCTGGTCAGCCACTTAATCAACCTCTATATTTCTCTGATATCAGAGAGAAACTTGAAGGCACTAGTTTACTCCCAAACCCCACAGATTCAGATCACATCCTCTCTCCTGCGGCTAGAGGATATGGTATCCCACCTTAACCACCTCATTCATCTCCTCCTCTTTAGGAGAGGAGTCATTTGATGAAGGCATTTCTTCATCTGAACCATCTCAGCCTTCGACACCACCTACGCCCATGGAAAATCAAAACAATCCTGCCAGACCTTGGCTCGATCAAGATGTTGTGTCCATACCTAGACCCCAACATCCTTTGCCTAAACATCCGAAGAAATGGATACCTAAATTCGATCCAGACTGTAAGAAAATCGTCGAGGATCACATAAATAAATCCATGCTAGTCATTAGACTCTGAAGCATAGAACATGAAGATGTAGTATGTAGACTTTTTCCTTATACGTTTCAAGGCAATGCCTCTACATGGTATTTTTCCCAACAACCCCACACCATTTTATCTTGGGACAAATTCAAGTCTTGTTTCCTTGAGAAATTATGAGATGATAAATCTCTTCAAGTCTTAGTCATGGAACTCTCTAGCTTAAACATGAACCCTAAGGAAAAAATAAAATAGTTTAATCAAAGGTTCCTCACATTAAAAAATCGAATCCCAGTTGATTCAATGCCCGCAGGAAATCTTATTGTCGCATATTACACCAAAGCCCTACACCAGAATATAGCAATTTAGGTTAAAATGTCTAAGAAGGCAAGGTTATTGGAAGCCTTCGAAGAGGCAAGCCAAATCGAGAAATATATTCTAAGCCTAAAAGATAATCTTAGCAATGAGGCATAGATTACCCCATCTTCCAAGAATAATATATAAATTCTTCCTAGACCTCCCCAAACCAAAACTCAATCAAAGAGTTCAGATCTGGAAAGTTTACAAAAGGTCATCCAAAAATTGTCAAATCAAGTAGTAGACTTCAAAATATTAGTTGATGAAGCATCTTCAAGCAAAGGGACTTACAAACCCCCTTTTAGAAAACCTTTTCCCTCAAACCGTCCAAACCCAAACCCTGAAGGTCTGAATCTCGAAAGCTTACAATACGCATGATAACTTAGTTCCCCCTGAGATTTCTGAAGATGTGGTTGAAGAAGAAACAGTCAAAGAAGATGAATCGTCTCCCAATATCTTTGGGCATTTTTCCGACAGTATCTTTCAAGCTAATTTTGAAATTGTCCATCCTTACAATACCAGAAGTAAAACTCAGAATAAACCCTCTTCTGAAATTGGAACTAATGTGCCTCAAAAATAATTTAAGCAAACTGAAACCAAATAGAATTCAACAACCCCAAGTTTAGAATATGATTTGATTGAAGACCTAAAGAAACTTAGAGCTAATATTTTTGTTTATGAACTGTTGAAATTTCCTTTTCTTCTGCAGAAAATGCTTCAGAACATTGCAAAAAACAACAAAAACAACAATCTGAACAACAAGAAAATTGCAGAAATCAGCCCTAAAACACCTCAAAAGGTCCCTACTAAATCAACACTAGAACCCTCAGATAAAAGAGACCTTACTATAAAAAATGTATCAAATGTAGATAAAGTAATTTCAGGGACAATGACTAAAAACCAACAAAGTTCTGTTGTTAATACTCGCAAAAATGTCCCACCTTTTTTATTGACTTTTGAAATCTTCAATAGAAATGTACATAATTGCATGGTAGATTCTGGTGCATCATCAAATGTGATGCCTTTGTCTATCTGCCAAAAAATCAATGCTGAAGTTCAACCTTATAGCTTAAAAATCATTCAGCTCGATCAGATGAATGTTAAGGTAATTGGTGAATTAAAAAATGTACTTGTTACGCTATCCTCTAATCCTAAGGTTCACCAGATTATTGATATCATTATTGTTGACATCCCTGAAGTATATGGTTTATTTTTAAGGAGGGATTGGTCCGAACAGTTACATGGATACTTTGCGACAGAATGGTCCCACTTGTAGCTGCCAGAGAATGGAAAGCCTAACAGAATCAGAATTAATCGTGAGCGTTACCTCAAGCACACCCTGACCGATTTAAATGACGCTAATGAAGCGTTTACTGCTTCCACTAATCCACCCAAAATGCAAGGAATGAACACCTTTTTTGGTAACTTCATGGCGGAAACTTCCATCATTACTGACACAGAACAACAATCAGAACTTGTGACATGCACATAGTCAATAGTTCTACCTAATGTGTCTAATATGGTTGATGAAGCTCACATATGGTCTCTATACTTTGATGGATCCAAATCTAAAGAAGGAGCTGGTGCAAGATGTGTTCTCATTGACCCAACAGGTAATAAAACTTTGATCACTTGCCGATTAGAATTTGAATGTACAAACAACATTGTTGAATACAAGGCACTTCATCAAGGACTCAAAAAGGCAGTAGATATGAATGTACATAACATAATGGTATTTGGTGATTCCAAAATTGTGGTCAGACAGGTAAGAAATTCCATTCATTTCTTATCACCACACCTGAAGAGTTATCAAGCCGAGGTATGGAATCTAATGCACAAATTTTTTGCATTTAACATTAAGTCCATTCCAATATTAAGAAACTCTGAGGTTGACTTGTTAGCTAACGTCGCTTCCAAACTTTTTCCCACAGAAGGTCTTTCTCCGAACACATTTTTTATTGAGTTGTTGTTCATACCATCAGTCCCAGACAACATCACTAACTAGAGAGTGTTCGATGATGATCAACAGATCATCAGTTTCCTACACATGGAAGACACTTTCCAAGGTGAGGTTATCAATGAGGGCACCCACGATGAAGACCTCTGCAATTTTACGGTAATATTGGACCCAAGGTCTCCCGAATCAATATCAGATCTGGTAAATTCTATCCCAAAATTTGTGGTAAGATTAGAAAAGTTTTATGATTTTCATGACAATTCAGGAAATCGGTAAATTGTAAAATGAATAGTTCTTCCTTGACCCATGAAAAAGTAAATCTAGGAACTAAAGATAATCCACAATGCATCAATCTGGGAACAAGATGTTCCGAGCAAGAGAAATCGTCCTTTATAAAACTATTTAAATAATTCAAGGATGTATTTGCTTGGACATACGATGATTTAAAAACTTTTGACTCTAACATTATACAACACATCATCCCCATGAAACCCCAGACTCAACCTTTTTAGTAGAAGCTAAGAAAAATGCACCCTAAACTTGAGCCAATAGTCAAGAAAGAACTAAACAAAAAATTGAATGCAAAGATAATCTTCCCAGTAAGACACACACAATGGGTATCTAATCTTGTCCCTGTAAGGAAGAAAAGTGGCGAAATTTGACTCTGTGTCGATTTTCGGAACTTAAACCGAGCGTCTTACAAAGATAATTATCCTGTTCCTCCAATGGAACAAATCCTCCAGCAAGTATCCAGTTCTGTAAGATTGTCACTACTAGAAGTTTTTTCAGGGTACAACCAGGTCCTCATGTGTCCCCCAGACCAGTTGAAAACCACTTTCCGTACTCCATGGGGTACCTACGCCTATAGAAAGATACCTTTTGGGATTATAAATGTCGGGACCACTTTCCAGGGAGTGATGGATATCGTTTTTCACGGTCTAATCAATCAATATGTAGTGGTCTATCTTGATGACGTCATTGTTTCCTCCAAACATAAGGGGGATCACTTATCCCATCTGAGATCTATTTTACAACAATGCCACAAGTATGAAATCTCTCTAAATCCTAAGAAATCTGTCTTTGCAATGGAACAAGGAAAGATGCTTGGATTCATAGTAACCAATGAAGGGATGATCATTGATCCCGAAAGAACTCAAGTCATTTCCAAGCTCCCTCCCCCCTCCTCCAAAAAATCTATGCAATCTTTTCTAGGTCAAATCAATTTTGTTAGAAAGTTTGTCCCAAGTTTCTCGGAAATGGTGAGGCCATTGCAAAACTTAATAAAAAATGATGTTCAATATCATTGGGGACCACAAGAAAGTCAAGCTTTTGACTCCATCAAAAAATCCATAGTAGAGGCTCCCTCCCTAATGAGTCTTGATTTTTCACAAGACTTCACTCTTTATACGTTCGCTTCTGATCGATCTTATGTCGTTGTGCTGACCCAAAAGAATGTTGAAAACAGCGAAATCCCCATTGCTTTTATGGGATCAGCTTTCAAGGGAGAAGAGCTTAATTACCCAGTTGTAGATCAACAAGATTACGCTGTTTTTAAAGACGTAAAACATTTTCGGTCATATCTATTGAAATCTAGAACTAAAGCCATTGTGCCTTACCCTGCTATTAGAAACTTGCTAGTACAGGAAGAACTAGGTGAAAAACTAGAAAACTGGATGACATCCTTTATACTTTTTCCTCCAATCAATCACTAGCTACAATCTTGACTCAGAAGGATGATGGCAACAACAAAGCCCCGGTGTCATTTATGAGTACTAATCTTCAAGGTGTTTAGCTCAATTATCCTTCTGTAGACAAACAGGCCTACGCGGTTTATAAGGCAGTAAAACATTTTAAGTCTTACATCCTCAAGAATCACACCCAAGTAATTTTTATGCACCCCACAGTCTGATCCTTGTTAACCCAACAAGAAATGGGGGAAAGAAGGGGGAACTGGATGGAGATAGTCCAGGAATTTCATCTAGATATAAAACCTGCAAAACTAGTAAAAGGACAAGGTTTGTGCAAGCTTGCAACCGAAGCCCAAGATCAAGTGAATGAAGATCTCAGATGAGAGAATAAGATGGAACTATGGTGTGGTGAAGTAGCATACATCTTCCCAGGACAAGAATCTTGGTTTAAATATTTAACTTATCTTCTACATCACGAGACTTGTCTCGAAAACCTTAGTCCTAGAGAAAGGAGAGCCCTAGGATTAAAATCTGCACAGTATCGTCTTATAAATTTGGTGCTCTTCCGGATCAATTATGACGGGGTACTATTAATATGTATCGAACAAAGGGATGTAGACAAAGCTTTGAATGAACTCCATGATGGCCCCGCCAGGGGACATTTTGTAGGAAACACTATCTCTCACAAGATTCTGAGAGCCAGCTATTATTGGCCCACCTTGTTCAAAGACACTCATACTTACACTAGAAACTGTAAGATTTTTCAAATAAGCATTGGGAAGGAGAAAAAAGAGGCGGTCCCACTCCAACTTGTTACTATCTCTTGGCCTTTCAAGCCGTGTGTGTTGGATATCATAGGAGAAATCACACCTACCTCCTCGAAACTGCCACCGACTATTTCACGAGATGGACAGAGGCCATTCCTCTAACTCATTTGAATGAGAAGCTGGTTATAGAATTCATAGATCAGTAGTTTATCACGAGGTTCAGTATCCTTTCTGTTCTGGTCTTCGATAATGCAGCTTACTTTTCTTCAACCCTATTGACAGAGTTTTCTCTGGACAAAGGAATCATAATCAAGTACTCTACAAATTTCTATCCCTAGGGAAATGGCATGGTTAAATTGACTAATAAAAACCTGGTAAGGATATTAAAGAAGACAGTGACGGATAACCAAAGAAATTGGAATAATCTACTCTATAATGCTCTATGGTCCGATAGGGTCACACCTAAGGAAGCCATAGGCAATTCCCCATACTTTTTGCTCTATGGGCAAGAAGCCATCCTCAAAAATGGACTCTACCTCCCGTCTCTTTAGCTGGCCCAAGATTCCAACGAAGAACCCTCATCAGCCATACAAAAAAGAATTAACACTCTACTCATGCTAGAAGAAGAGAGAGAAAAGGCTAAGTTGAAATTCCTAGCTCACCAATAGATAGTGAAAAGATAGTTCAATAATCATAAGGCTAAAGAAAATAATTTTGAAGTAGGAGACTTAGTCCTGAAGTGGGACAGAGAAAATGAACCTAAAAGGAAACATTCTAAGTTTCAGAGTCTATGGCTTGTACCCTTCTAGGTAGTTGAGAAAATCGGGGCAGACACTTATTGATTGCAGAGTCTGAGGGGAGAACCTGATTCCCTCCCAATAAATGGCCTAGCCCTAAAACAATACTTCTAGTCAAAAAAAAAAAAAAAAAATAAATAAATAAAATCAGGTCATGAGTCAGGGTCAAAGGAAACGAAGGAGGAACATAGATTCTGCTTTCACCCAGTGAATCACCATTTTTTGAGCACTCAACACACCCTAAAAGTCTATGCTCAATTTTTACTTTTGGGTACCACTTGATCCTTTACACTATTTGTTTTGCCTTCAGTATGAAATTGTTACTTGCACTTATTTTTATGTTCATGTTTGAATTTTTTAAAGCCAACCTAAACATACAACAAAGAATCATATTAATTGTTAAAGGGTCCTTAACAAGCTACTTAAGGAATCGACAAAATAAATATTTCCCGGGCGCGTTTAGGAGTTCGACATCGGTAAACGTTAAAGGTGATGAAAATCGTTTGAGAAGTTTAAAATAGTCGAACACCGATCTTCATTGGTGTTGGCAGATGAAAGTATTTCTTTTTGCAATTGAACTTTGGTAGAGGTATCATCGAAGACCAACCCGTTCGGCTTCAGCAGGAAAATGAAAAGGTAAGCATCGCACAAAGGAAAGAGTGGTATCGTCGATTGCTGACACCCAACACGATTTCGGCATCGGAGAGTTATGAAATACAATACACATTAAATTTTACATTTTGAATTTGTCGACCCCCGACGCTGCCCAAGTATAGGTAGTCGCAATATCTTTTTAGTACTTTCGACGTAAGTATATCCCCTAAGTGCAATCCTTACCCACCATCTGAATGCTAAATTGTATGTTCAAATATTTTAAGTAACCCTGGGTTGATAAGCCACATCAACGTCAATCAATATCTGAAGTTTTATAGAGAACATATCAACAAATTCACATTGCAAAAATAACAATTATAAAATCATATAATTTCCACAAAAAACTCAAATAAAAGAACATAGTTAATTTACATTCAAAAGGAAACAAGATACATTCAAGAAGCTTCGAGTTTTCATATAATTAGAAAAAATTCCCGCCAAACATGGGCTACATACAAATAGATATCGTCGGCATCTTTACTGATCGGCCCGGTCACAGTGAGAGTACAAAATACTTACTAAAAAGGAGAAGAAATATTAAGCATCACTTCGGGGAACGCAAAGCAAAGGCTCTCCCATTATGCATCTCCTAAGCACACAACCTCTCCCGGACTACTTCTCACACCCTGTAACGTTTCCTTTCCCTCTTTCGTTGTCATCCTCTACGCCTCATGCAACTGCACAATTGTGTCTTGAGCTTCTCGAAGTTGTCTCTTGAGCCAAAATGTGTTTCCTCCGCGGCCCTTTGACGTTGATACCTCCTATTTCTTCACCGCCAACTAGCTCTGCAACTCTCTATTTTATTGGTAGATCTCAGCTATAGAAATTTGGGCGTGCTTTAACTATTGGATGGAACTCTTAACAAGAGAACTCGGTTCTTTTTCCCTCCCCTTCCATTCCCCACTTCCTTTACTATCAGTACCCACAAGACCTGACCAGTAAGTAAGCATCGTAGAACCCTCAGTGGCGGGATGTATACCCAGCTCAGCTTGGGGGCAGTCTTCCTCCCTTTTTCTTGTGTCTTTCCTAGGCCTCCCTCTTCTCCGTGGTGTCCACTCCTATGGGGGTGCAGCCTCCAGCATACCTCCTTCAAGCGTACTTCTCTCCACGCCAACTTCCTCTAGAGGTGTTGACACCCTATCTAAACTAAATCTTGTACCTCCTGTCGAAGCTTCGAGGACATTGGAAGCCAATAAGAATGAATCCCAGGCATGTTGGGGCTCAGACCTGGCACTTCGGCTACCTCGCAAACCCCGCCCCTTATTAATAGGGGATCCCATGGTGAAAAAACATGGTGGCTTAGATGCCTACAAGTAATAAAGGACTAATGCATCAAGTTTCTCCTGAATAAACGCACAATATCAGCGTCACAGCGGCATAAACTCGACTTGTGCGTGGAATTCCCCACAGAATTCCTAGAATTTATAGCCAAACAAAGAAATAAACCAGAGCGTGAAAAAATAACATTGACGCTTTGTGAGAATATGCCTTGAATACTTAACGTGTCACAGTTGCTTGTCGGATGTAATCCAGAATGCTTAAAGCATCGTCGATCGGAGTTGCAGAGAATGTGTAGTATGATAATTCCAATCTATTTAAACTCCTCGGCTTCCATTATTAACGAATGATAGTTGAAACACTTGGTAATACAGATTCTCGAAGCATTTAACGACTTCCTTACTATGGTATCCAACCTTTGGGATAATAAACGCACACACTCAACCCTGGCATCTTTTTCCAGTCCCAAAGGTCAAGCAGCTACTATGACGGTTCCAATGCTCGTATCTATCATACTCGATTTTCCATGCTTTGGTGCACTGGTGTGACTCATTAAACTAAAGAGGAGCAGCGACACGGATAAAAGACATTGCATGTCATTCAAAGGAACAACTAGGATCATGTAAGTATTAAACGATCGACACTATCGAGCTCCACAAGTACACACCGGTCAATTATGTTTGTTCGTATCTTATGACATATTGCTCGATCACTAAACTATCTCAACCCCGCTTGCAGGAAGGATTCCCCAATCACCGAACAAAGCTTGGCCTGTGATCTCACCAATGAACCTGAAAGAAACATCGAAGCAGGATCGATAGAGCGATGAAGGGTCTCGGGCTCCCCAAGTTCGGCACCCCCGATAGTTTCATTGGACTAAGCGACGTGGTCAAGTGGCATGCCGAACAAGATGTGTTATGGGCCAAAGAGTTCGTAAAAATAGTTGATGTGAAGCTTGGGAAAGTATGACAATTCACAGAACATTCGATCAAAGCCTGAACCATGATACAGCAGCTAAACTCCAGTTTAGTAAAGTATCGGGTGCATGCAGTAGACATCAGGGGAATATATGCGGCCCCGATGGAACAACATAGATTTCCATGGGCCCAAACTTGTGAAAAACGATTTGTCATATGGACTGAATATGAGAGTAGTCATTCTTTCCAAGAAGTATCTTGGGACAACTGTTAAAGAAGTTGTTAGAAGATAACGCCACGTGGGGATTTTTGTTTTGTTTAAATTGTAATTAGCCGTTAGTTTCAGTTAGAACTCTATATTGTAAATAAAGACATCGGCCAATTAGCAAAGGGTCAATGGTTGTTGTAAGAACTCTTTATTTTTGGTTGTTAAGAATTATTTTGAGACTGCTATGAATTGAGATTTCCTTCTGGACCAAAGACAAACTATTTTCATCATATGCATGTCATTGGACTTGGAGAAGAACTACTTCCTATCGTGTTTCATGAATGATGCAGTAATGAGTAAGAGCAATTAATTTTGTTGTCAAGTTATTTGGTGCAATGTTTTGATGTTCTTTTCTTTAACGATGAAGATAAATCGTTGTGTTATTATGTAATGAATGGTTATGGTAGATGATCTATTTTTCTTTCCATAATATTGTTTCATATGTGTTTTCTTTCTGATAGTTAGTTTCTCAAACAATAATTGGATGCTCACATGGTTAATGTATTTGTACTAGGCCTGTGGTATAGAGTAATTGTCTTCATGTTGAGCAGTGGGTTATCCCAAGCTTAACCTCTTCCCCAGTAGTTAAAACTTAATCATGTTGATTTTCAAGTTGGTTTATACTGGCTTCCATCTCTCATATCATCCCCACCCAAGAGAAAATACAGAAGAAAATAGTCCTAACTAAAGGAAGAGACTTCATAAGAAAACACAAAAGCCCATCAATAAATTGGCTGGATCGCAAGATCTAGGGAACCATTCCATTTTAAACATTGCAGAGTCTAATTGGGACTTGGTGGTGGCTTTGGTTCCTACTGTTGAGTCAATGGATTTAAGACCCATAAAAAATACTCTATATACCCATTTGAATGTGACACGTGTCACCCCTAGCCCCGTACATGTGTCAGCTCCTGGCACGTGCCCTCCTAGCCAAAGTGGTTGGTGAAGTGACCGGAACTCCGGGAGTCTGGGACTTCTAACTCCAGAGGAATTGGGGTGTAGTATTGTATGGATTCCATCCTAGTCGTTGACCCAGGGAACACATGGCACCAGATCCTGTAATTCGAAGGTTTAACACACCGAAAGGAAGCATGCGTAAGAGGTTGAAGATCCCTGAAGTCGTAGGGAGATGGAGGAGATCTGAACCATTCATAAACTGGGATGCATGTCAGTATATCGTTAACTCTGGAGGAGAGACACTCCGGAGGATTTGAATCTTGGTGCTTCGAAAATTATTGAAGCCCGGAGTAACGGAGAGGATCTCAATCGTCCATCATTTGGGGACACATGGCGAGAAATATGTTACTTCGGAGGATAGCCCCTTCGAAGAAAAAGTGGAACAAGAATTCCCGAAGGCACGGAGCCCAGATTTCACTTGAGTCATTGATCTCAGAGGATAGGTGTCATAAGATCTTTCACTCCGGAGGAAGGATCATTGTGAGAGTTGAGAACTCCCGAAGTTCGAAGCGTCAGAATGCATTGTAACCATTAGTAGTGGAGGACGTGTGTCAGGAGATCTGATACTCCAGAAGGATTTCACTCCAGAGATTTGCGTGTGTGAAGAATTGGGAACTTCTGAAGCTCGAAGTCCCGAAGTGAATCAGATTTGTCAATTCTATGAACACATGTGGTGTCGGATTGTGAACTTCAGAGATTTTCCACTTCGAAGGATTCGCGTGGTGGTTGTTCGGAATTTCCCGAAGTGTTGAAGCCCGAAATTGATGTGGTTCGTTGATATTAAAGGATAAGTGTGCACCATTTATTATCAAGGAGACACATGGAATATGGAGGTCCATTCTATTAGAAAGCCACTTTGGAGGATTTGTGGAGTGTGCATGCAGATTCGGTTGAATCTTGAATTTCCGAAGGAAGAGACTGAGTTTTAGATCTCAATGAGGAACAAAAACCATTGATCATGTTTATGTGGTTCCAAAGGATTGTTCCTCTGGAAGAATTGGCCACAACATGAGGTGATAATGTCTGACGAACTTTGGGAATCCATAACTTTCAACCCAAACCTCGAATTTGAGCCTGGTAGCAGTCACTAGAATGCTACAGGAAAGTATAAGAGGATGAAGACCTCAGACAGAGGATTTGAGATGTTAAGGAAAGAGAAATTTTTATGATCCATCCCTAGGAAAGATACTTAGGGGTTGAGTGTGTTACAAATTCCATTGACGATGAGACCAAGTTGGTCAGTCAGGCAGTCGACTCGATAGAGGGTGTTGGAACACTTTTAAAATAATAAGTTTGAAACATTACCCTATTTCTTTTTACTTCATTTCAAAATTGAAATTCAATAATAAATCATTTATGTCTTCTATCCTTAATGCATGTACAAGGTCCACCGTCGATCGAACAATCCCTCTTTCCCTAACATTTTGGAGCCACCTGAATGTTAAAAAGGTCAAGCCTCTAGAGACTTGCTTCAGAGTTTCAGATTTCATAGTTTCGTGCTTTGGGGGTTTCACCATACCAAAATCTCGATATCGAAAAAGTGTTCAAAGGGTCTTAGTCATCATACACATATAACTTCCTAAGATTTGACACATCATTATGACTAGTGACCTGTCGTAACATCCAAAAAGTTGTTTTTCCGACACCCGAAGTACATAGATAACAAAGAGCTAAACCCATTTTAAACAAGTTAATATCGATTAATACTTAATTAAATAATTTCACACTTTCAGAGTTCGGATATTTTCCATCCACTGCACTCAAATATCACGAAGAATGAAACCCCGAAACACTTGAGAATAAGAACGATTATTTACTAGATAAAACATGATTAAAATTGATTAATCACTTAGCATTTTCGTGTTTCGAGGATCCTGTCTTGATAAACTACCAAAATCCCAAGGTCCAAAAATCCTAAGAAACACTTAGCGATAAATATGATTAACTAATGCATTAATGAAGATTATCTTGTGATTTATTTTTCGTTGAATCGTAGCTCGGGTAAATTCAAATGTTATTTGTCAAAACTTCTAATCGTGAACCACCAGACATTAATGACATTAATAATCGATCTACGACAATCATTTCAAATAATATTTCCGACCACCACCTAAATCTTTTCATTAAGGAAAGTGAATGCACCATCAGTAAAATATTTGTAACTCAACTCATTTAGCAGAAAAGGATATTGAATTTTGAATTTCATTTGCGTTTTCATAGAAAAGCAAGTTTGAGTGGATAAGAAGTTTGTGCATTTCCTGTAATAGGTAACAGAGTCCTGAACTCATGATATTGTGGCTCCATGGAAAACAGCTAAAGTGTCTATTGAAATATCAAACCCAAACATAGACGTCTTCTCAGACACGTCGCCCATAACCATAGATACCATGAAAACATGGACATAGGTATTCAATATTTTAGAATATGAATTGACCAACTGCCCAGACGATTCAGGCGACGAGGCGACTAATACCTATACTACGAAATACACCCATGGCATGTATGTTTTTGCCTCATTAGAGCCTCACATGATGTATGTAGGCATGATGTTATGTCAACTTTTCAGGAAGGAAAAATGTGCTCGTTTCTTATTACCATGGGTGCCAATCATGCATATAGTAGCGGAGGGGTATTCCTTCAATTGGGCCAAAATATTATTGGACAATTTGGTCAGGGAAATCATAGAATATCGGTCATTGAAAGCTAAAGGGAAACATGCTCCATTTTACATCTCTACTTATATTATGGATGTCGTTTGTTTCATGACGCCATTTCCTTTGATGGGATGGAGTTGGACTCTGACCAACGTTGAACCGAGACACTTCTATCACTCCAAGTTGTGGGAGGACAAAGAAAATGATTTCTTCTATGAAATTTGTAACTATGTGGTGGTGTCAATGCATATTTCTATATACGGGTGCTCACCTCCTATGATTTTCAAAAAGATAGTGACCAACCTAGGAAAAATAGCAGATCGGTACATTGAAGAACATTTCTCTTATATCAGGGATTTTGGATGTTCTATCCCTCTGCATGCCTTACCAAATTTTCTGCCAGATCAATTGGTGTGCAGAGAGGTAGCACATCAAATTGTGTTAGGAAAAATCAGTAAAGAGATAAAGGAATTGCAGAAAAAAGTATGGCCCACCTTTCCTTTGCAGATTGGAATGTTCTCACTATTAAATTTCAGCCACTCAAAAGTAGAGGCCGCGACCCTGGGAGACATTAAGCTTGTTAATATTTGATTCAAGAAACATGATCCCCAGAAGATCCTATGAAATCACATGGCTCTTTACAATCAAAAAATATACGAGCATGAATATACCCCACAGGATGAGATATTTCGAGGAGCAAGATCTTATCAGGAAGTGTTGAGCCAAGTCCGAACTCTGGCTCCAGAAGAATTGTGTGAGTTCTATAATTTTCAAATGCACCGAAGAAATAGCCTGCCTAAAGTCTTACATAGAGGAATCTCGATGTCTCCCACCACATAGGAAGTTGCGACCCAAAAATTAGAAGCAGGAAGTTCCAGTGGATGAGACATTCAGGAAAATTTGGAGAAAAAATAGGTTGTGACACAGAAAGAAAATACTGCATCATCAAATCCACCAGATGATAAAACTAAAGCTAAAACTGAAGCTTTGATAAAAAAGGGTGAAGAGAAATCATTGTCCACACCTAAAAAATCGACTACAAACACAGCAGGGCAACAACCATCCACTGAGATAGGAAGCCCTATCAAATGGGTCACTCCTTTACGGTAAACATGGTAATATTCATCTTGTATTGATGCCTCATTTTGTTTAACAGTTTTGTAAGTTTCTCCCACATCATTTGATTTTATAAATTGACTCAGACAACAAAAGATGGCCTTGATCCTGTCCTATCAATAATTTCATTTGAGGATTAATTCTTATATAACTAACGGAAGAAAAAACACCTTTCAAAACGTTATTTTATATTTATGATGCCTGACATTATTCTTTATCCTTAGGTTTAATCTAAGGAACAACATCTTTTTGGCGTCGTTGCTGGGGACGGAGAAACGAAGTTTTTTTCCCTGGGAGAACGAGATGGTAAGTTTCTCTCTTTGATAGTGAAAAAATATTGAATGCATTAATCAAGATAATTTGTATCTGTCACTTGATGACTCTACTATAGATAAACTGTCATTCGGTAGAAATAATACTAGGAAGAACCTAGACGGCCAGCAGACTATGCCCGTCTCTAATCCCAAAAAGTTGTTAAAACCCAAGGGATACCTCAAGTCTACTACCTCATATTTAGGTAAGAAGTACCAACCCAAGATAACTCAAGTCAATACAAATATTCAGGTCAAAATATCAACTCCTGAAGAAATGTTTGAACAAACGTTGTCTGCAGAGGCCTCAACTAGTGAAACTGCAATAAAGACTGAGATTGACCCATCTGATACTCAGAATGGTCTGAATAAAGGATCTTATTCTATACCTTCTATCCTTACTTTTCTATCTACCCTATTCTCACCCGAAACCAAGGTTTTTGTTCTCAGAAATCTTGAGGAGCGCACCTTATACCCCGATTTGTCCCCTGCGGGTTCACCTATATATACATCTTGTAAGTCTGAATAATTCAGACCACATTTCCCATTCCCTCGTCTTCTATACTTCACACCTTATAACGATCAGTTTCTAGTTTTTTCTTCACTACATCCCGAAGAAGTTAAACAGTCACCGCTTCGGTCCCTAGTAGTTTATGAAAATCCTCTCTTTAATTCCCGAAGTTCATTCCCTCGATATAAAATGGATGTTGTTGGAGGAGGTGGCACCGGAGGCAGTGCTGGAGGAGGAGGCGATCAACGACCACCACCTCCGTCTCCTAGGATTTTTTCCTAAGTGGCGGTCAGATAAGCTCCTTTAGTCCTTCCCCCTATCCTTCATCATTTACTAGAAAATTATATGAATAACTTACCAAAATTTACGAGAGAAGGGGATTTAACTGCTACAGAGCACATAAACGTTTTTGACCAATTCAATGATATTCTCAGCACTGAGCATGAGGATGTTTATTCGATAATTTTGGTGCAAACTTTTGAAGGCCAAGTAAGAATCTGGTTTCGAGGGCTCCCAGTAGGTTCTATAGCATATTACGATGCGTTAGAAAATGTCTTTTTAAGGCAGTGGGGAGAGAATAAATATCACTAGTACTATTTGACAGAATTTGGGGCTCTGAGGAAAAAGGCTTATGATTCAGTCCTAGAATTCACCCAAAGGTTTAATAAACTCTATCATAAGATCCCAACAGAAGTCAAACCCTCACAGCCTGCACCTAAGGTGACTTTCATAGGGGATTTCGAGCCTGACTTTGCCCTACTTTTGAGGGAAAGGAGATATGTTGAGCTCACAAGAATGTAGGATGACGCCATCGAAATCGATTCGAACATGATGCCATCAGGTAAACTAAAAGAAAAGTTCAATATGGGAACCAAAGAAACTAAACACTTTAGGGAACAAGCTGGAACTTCCGGATCTGGGAAGTCTACAGAGGACAAAATGGATGACATGGCTAAGATAATCAAAGAGTTATCAAAAAAAAATCTAGAATGGAAATAGACCAAGCTAAATACGATCGTTTTTCTAGAAGAGATTTCAAAAGGAATCCCAATCCCCAGATCCAATAGAGACTAGTAAAAAATGAGGATCATAAAATCAAAGCTCCTTTTAAAATAGAAAACTTTATGCAAAGTGATGATATGAAAGACTATGAGGGGTTAGATGAAGATATAAACAATCTCAGTGATGACGACCGAGAACCTCACCTAACCAGATAGGATTACGAAATATATTTAGACCAAGAACCCCTATTTGGAAATGAGGAAAGTATAAATAATCTAGGAGAATCTGATTATCAAGGAATCACCGACTCTATAATGGTCGAGCTTCAACAGAAATATAATTTAAGGCCTAGAGATAAAAATTATACAACTGCCTCGCTGAAGAAGATCTTGTTGAGAAGTAAAACGAATGAGGCATCTCAACCATCCACTGAAGCACAAGCTGCCAAAACAAAAACAGTTGAAGCGCAATATGCCAAAACAAAAACAGTTGAAATGAAAGCTGCCAAAACAAACAAATTCGAAAAAAAAGCAACGCAGACTAATAGGCCATAAATAAGAGAAACAAATATCCCAACCAGAGAAGTCAAAAGTACAATTGGAAGTTTCAATATGGAAAATTAAATTAATAAAATCAAAATTCCTGTACCTCTGGTTGAATTGGCGAAAAATCCAACATATAGAAAGCAAATTGCCAAGATGATAAATTTCTCAGATGTTGAAAGTCATGTGGGTGTTATTAATCTAGAAGATGATAGACCTACCATAATGTTTGGACTGCATGTTGAAAATGATAAACACCATGTTGCTCCTTTTTATATTACGTTGACTGTGCATAATCACCTACTCCATAACTGTATGTTAGATTATGGAGCCTCCCACAACTTAATGCCCAAAGTTATTATGGAAAAACTGGTTCTTAAGGTTACTAGACCATACTGAGATCTGTATTCTTTTGATTCAAGAAAAGTTAAATGTATTGATATGATAAAATATTTGGTGGTTAATCTTACACAGATCCCTGTGAAGAGTATTCTCATGGATGTAGTCATTGCTATTGTTCTAGCGAAGTATGGCATGTTGTTATCTAGGTCTTGGGGTGAAAAACTTGGAATATCTCTTCAACTGGACATGATGTATGCCACAATCCCAATTTTCGGTGGACAGTTCACCCTTCTATACAGAGAGACAAGATTAGCATATACCATAAGTGACCCACAGAACCCAAATAATTATTATGTTTATGTCGCAGATCAGGATCTAGAAAATGGTATATTATCAATTGATGATGGTTTCGATGAATGTACAGAAGAAATTTTTACAGAATAAATTCATAAAGAAGAAGAAAACAAAAAAGAAAACACATAAAAAACAAAGAAAAATGTAAATAGTGTAGGAGTTTGGAAAATGTGTTTTGATGGTGCTTCGTCCTGGGAAGGAGCAGGAGCTGGGGTGTTGTTTGTGGAACCCAAAGATGAATTTATTATTCCTTTATCATACAGATTATAGTGGGACATTGACTATACTAATAATGTATGTGAGTATGAAGATCTCGTCTTAGGGTTAGAGGTTGCCAGGAAGCTGAAAATTGAAAATATAATAGTCTATGGTGATGCAGAATTAATTGTAAAACAGATAAGAAAATAGTATCAAGCCAAACATCCAAGGATAAGGTCGTATAGGAACTGCGCCTAGGATTTGATAGAAAACTTTTTCTCGGTGTTTAATATTCATCATATTCCCAGGGAAAATAATCAACAAGTTGTCTCCCTAGCGAAAGTGAATGCTACTTTTATGACACCTATCGTCTTGAAGCTAAAGTATCACATAGAAATGAGGCACAGGCCTTCAATACCAAATAATGTCCAACACTGGAAGGTATTTGAACATGATGAGTAGATCAAGCAGTTTCTAGAAATGGTGGATGAATTTTCTGAAACACACATCGACCATGAAAATCAAAATGATCCTACTTGGATCATGAAGGAAGATGAAGATCCTCAGAAGTTCTAGGATAAGATTGCTAACCACTACATGTTGGTGTTAAAAAATAATCAAATCCCTAAGGGTCTGATTCCATTAGAAAAACTATTTGATCAGGACGATATACCCCTAAAGTCTACCCTGCAACCTCAACCCGAAGAGGTTGAATATTGTGATATAGGCACCAAGGAAAATCCTAAATTGGTCAAAATATCTAAATACCTTCCACCCGAAATGAAAAGTAAATATGTTCAGTTACTCAAATAGTACAAAGATGTCTTCACTTGGTATTACGATGAAATAGAAACTTATGATGTCACTGTCATCGAACATAAAATCCCTTTGAAACCGGGCATCAAACCTTTCAGGCAGAATATTAGACAGATAAATCCTATACTCCTGCCTATAATAGAAAGGGAGGTAAAAACGCTCCTGGATGCAAATATTATTGTTCCACTCAGGTATTCCAAGTGGGTAGTTAATTTAGTTCTAGTCAGGAAAAAGAATGGTGAAATCAGACTTTGTGTATATTTCAGGAACCTAAACAGATCATCCCTTAAAGACAATTATCCACTCCCTAAAATGGATCACGTTCTAGAAAAAGTGGTCGGGGCTAACCAAATTTCTATGATTGATGTATTTTCAGGTTACAATCAAATTGCGATCCACAAAGATGACAAAGAAAAAACCACGTTTACCACTCCATGGGGTACTTTCCTGTACGAAACAATGTCATTCGGTCTGATGAATGCAGGCCCCACCTTTCAATGAGAAATGGACATAGCCTTTGTTTGTGAGAGAGACAATTTTTTCGTTATCTATCTCGATGATTTAACCTTTTTTTCTAACTCAGATGCAGAGAACTTGGTACACCTCAAACAAACATTCGAGAAATGAAAAAAATTGGGTTTGTCACTCAACCCTAAGAAGTCTCATTTTGAAATGCAATAAGGTAAACTCTTAGGCCATATAGTATCTAGGGATGGAATCAAAATCGATCCAAAAAGGGTTGAATCTATAGATACAATCAATATTCCCAGAAACATAAAGGAAATTCAGTCTTTTTTAGGAAAAATAAATTTTTTAAGAAGATTCATTCCAAATTTCGTTGAAATTGTTAAATTGATTACGGATATGTTGAAAAAGGACAACGAGGTCAAATGGACAATTGAATCTAAAGAATATTTCAAATGCATCAAGAAGGTAATAGGAGAAGCACCGGTGTTATCTAGCCCAAACTACATGAAAGAGTTCTTGATCTTTTCATTCGCATCCGAGCATACTATCACAGTCATGCTCTTACAGAAGAACGATGAATGTTTCGAGCAAAAAATAGAATTTTTTAGCAAAAGCCTCAAAGACGCCGAGTTGAAATATGATATACTAGAAAAACAACAATATTTGTTTCTTTCAGGACTTATGTGCTGCATTCCAAAATAATTGCCTACGTACCAACTAGCTCTGTTAAATATATATTGGTTCAACCAGATAGTGACAGAAGGAGGGGTTGATGGCTAGCCAAGATTCATGAATTTGTTCTTGAGGTAAAACCAACTAAACTCGTCAAAGTTCAAGGCCTGGATAAGCTATTAGCCGAATCAAATTTCAGAGCACTCGGGATAAATCATCTACAAGCTTACAAAGAACTTCCAGACATAGAAGAATTTTATGATCAGACACCTACTGTTGAAATTACTAAGACAACTGAGAGGGGGGGTGAATCAGTTGTTACTGTGCTTAAACAATTTTAAGTCTATTAAACCATTTTTAATCTTTCATCAAGTGACCATCAATATTATACATCATACGGACAACATAAATAATGAACATCAATCACACATAAGATATACACAGAGGCGGATTTTCACGAGGAAACCCATAAAGGGAGAAAACCTCTTCTTCTTCGAAAAGATAGGAAGTCTTTTAAGTTCTGTACATCATCTATGTTTGAGCACCAACTCAAAGTGAGGCTACTACCTCTGTTTTACAAGCTCCAACTTTTTGAGAGCACCAAATCTCTAGTTTCTCTAGCACCCACTAGAAGGAAGCACCAACTCCCTAAATATTTCAGCACCAACTGGATTTATACAAGAACCAACTTGTATACAGAAAACTCTGTGTTTGCCCGAGAACCACCCTTCCACCGTGTTTTCTAGACACAACTAGATGGAACATACAACTTCCAATATTCAAGCACCAACTTGAATATTATAGGACCACAGTCCTCCCTAGCACCACCCTTCCTCCCTGATTATGAATAAATGATTGAAAAACAAACAATACAGGTATTTCAATTCTTACCCCTTCTTCATTGTTCTGCAATTTTTCTCTGGTTAAAAAGATGTTCTGCAGTTCTACTCTACTTCATGCTATTATGCTATTCTACTCTTGCTTCATGCTATTCGGCTATTCTTCTCTTGCTTTTGTCTATTCGAAGATTGTTACTCATCTCTGAGTTTTATCTCATGCTCTGCATTCTGTCATTTTACCCTTCTTACAGTTCATCTCATTGTTTCAGTTAGAACAGCCAACCTTACACAGTCACTACATCTCTCCTTTTATACACACCAGCCTCATCAGTTACACTTTGAATCTCCTTGGGCAAAGAAGAAATGTCTCAGCAACTGATTCGCCAACCTATCAAGAACCATGATTCAATTATGTTAACTGAAATGTAACTGAGCAATTAATCATGACAATAAACAATGACCCTTCGATCATATTCTTGATTAACCTGCACCGTTGGATTACAAATGATGGGTCTTTCGATTACTCCATATGCCCACTGGTTGTGACCATGGGCCTAATCAAAATTCCTTTCGCATTTTTCATATCGACAATCCTGTGGTGAAGAGTCTCAACTCTTCATATTGTGATCGCCGAAAAAGAGCTTAGCTCTGCTAGCTCCAACTTCTCATATGATCACTGACGATGACCATAGCATACACCAAAAGGAATTTTCACATTTCGCATTTCGGTAATCTAGAGGTGAAGAGTATTGACTCTTCATGTTGCGATCTCCGAAAAGGGGGTTAGCTCCTCCCTCTCACATGACCACCGGCAGTAACCACAACCTACGCCAAAGAGACATTTCACATTTTTGCATTTTGGCATTCCTGTGATGACGTGTCTCGACACTCCAAGTCACGATCACTAAAATGGATCTTAGCTTCATGCTAACTCCTTCCTCCAACCTTTGACGATGTGACCTTATCTATGACCATGGGCCAATTCTTATCGCAATTTCTCATATCGCGAGTTGGAAGGTTATAGGATTTCCTTCCTTTGACTTTCCAGTCAACGAGATGCCAATCGCTCTCCATGTGTCTTATGCATCCAATGTTCCACAACATACCTTGATCCAAGGGTTCATATCAACCCTTAATCCGATGGCTCAGATCATTTTGGGATATCTCATATCGCAAGTTCCCACACCATGCTCCATTGACTCCTCCAATGTGCAAGTCAACGAAATTCCAATCACTTTCCATGTGTCATATGACTCCAACGGTCAGGATTTTTATCATGATTTCTCATATCACGAGTTCGAGGGGTTAGAGAACCTCTTTCCTTTGGATTTCCCAATCTGTGAAACTCTAAAACGAAACCTTTGTCGTGCTCTGACTGTTTTCCACGTTTCCTTCTTGGATCAATGGTCCTCCTTCTTTCGAGACTTTCTAAGCCCGCTTCATCTTGTACTTAAAGATTGTGAACCTTCTTCTGGATCCGACGATGGTCGGTCTTCACACTCAGATCTGATTTCTGAGATCTGTTCTCCTCTTCTATGTTCTCCTCCAGTCTTAATTTGGATCTGACGGTCATCGATAATTCTGAATGGGATCCAACGATCACTGTTGCTCCTCCTCGTGAGCTTACACTATTGATATTTCCATTCCATCATTATTGTTGTGTTGTTGATCGTGATCTTTGCTATCAATGACAAACACACATACTCTGCCTTTGTCTAAAAAACATGCCAACAATATCCCCCTTTGGCATTGATGGAAACCCCTTGAAACCCCTTGAAGAACATCCAATTATACCACTGTAGCATCCTTGAAATTACCACACTTTCTCCCCCTTTGACATCAATGTCAAAGAAGAAACATGATCCCCCTGAGCTGTTGTAGTAAATACTCCCCCTTTCAACTATGAGAAGCTTAGAAATACAACATATATTCAATAAGTACTCCCCCTGACCAGGTGAACAGATTAGAAAAAATAAGTTATAACCCCCAACTTTTGACAAAGATATCCAAAAGGGGTCACTGCTAACGATTTAGTAAAGATATCAGCTATTTTTTCTCTGGAAGGAATATAATTCAGCTGAACTACTCTGTTTGTAACTTGTTCTCTAAGAAAAGGGTATTTTATTGGGATATTCTTAGTCTTGGAATGAAGAATAGGATTCTTGGAGACACTAATGGCACTAGTATTATCACAGTGAATTGTAATCAGATCAGTATAATTTACCTTCAAATATGTAAGAGTTTGAATCATCCATAAAATCTAAGTGCAACAAGTAGCAGCAGCAATGTACTCTACCTCTATAGTTGATAAGGAAATAGATCTCTGCTTCGTACTAATCCATGCTACCAATGAGTCACCCAGGAATAATACACCTCCACTGGTGCTCTTTCTCTCATCCACACAATTTTCCCAATCTTCATATGAATAAGAAGTTAACTGAAAATTATGATTTCTGGGATACCACAGAGCATAAGTCATTGTTCCTTCAAGTATTTGAATATCCTTGTGAAATCTACCAAATGACTTTGTTTAGGAGCAGACTGATAACAACCTACCATTCCAACAGCTTGCATTATATCAGGATGGGATGTTGTGATGTACAGAAGACTGTCTATCATAGAGTGATATGTCATTTGATCAACATCAGGTGAAATATCATATTTACTGATCTTGCAACCAACCACCATAGGTGTACTAACATGAGAGAAATCCTCCATCTGAAATTTCTTCAACATCTCTTTCAAATATTTTTCTTGAGAGATAAATATTCCTGTTGAACTTTGATTTACTTGTAAACCTAGAAAGCATGAAAGTTGTCCTATCATGGACATCTCAAACTCTATTTTTATAGAGTTAGAAAACCATTGGATAGAGGATTCATTAGTACAGCCAAAAATAATATCATCTACATAAACCAAAACAATTAGTAAATTATCACCTTCATAATTAATGTAGAGATTGTTGTCAACATAACCTTTCTTGAACCCTTTGTCTTGTAAAATTTTGTCCAGTCTATAATACCAAGCTCGTGGTGCTTGTTTCAGTCCATATAAGGCCTTATTCAGCTTGCAAACATAATCAGGATTATCTGTCAATTATAATCCTTCAGTTTGCTCCATATATACTTCTTCCTCTAGATCTCCATTAAGAAATGTTGACTTAACATCCATCTGATAAACTTTAAAGTTATTATGACATGAATATGCAAGAAAAATTCTGATGGATTCCAATCTTTCCACTGGTGCAAAAGTTTCATCAAAGTCCTGACCTTCAACTTGTGCATACCCTTTACAGACCAATCTGTCTTTATTTCTAACAACTTGTCATTTTTCATTCATTTTATTTTTGAACACTCATTTGGAACCTATTACATTCTTGTCTTCAGGTCTAGGAACAAGCTCTGAAGTATTGTTTTTCTCAATCTGATCAAGCTCTTCATTCATAGCTCTAATCCAATCATCATGTTGGTTGGCTTCATAAAAAAATTTAGGTTCAGCCATAGATAAAAAAGCAACATGAGATTGTTCTGAGTCTTTAATCAATTTCCTTCTTGTCTGAACTCCTTTATTTATATCTCCAATTATCTGATTTTCAAGATGATTCTTTCTAACAATTCTGACAGGTGATTTTGCTTCTTTCTATTAGTTTGTGTTAGTTGGAGTATTTGTATCTTCATCTAATTCAGATTCTTCTCTTTCTGATCCTTGGACATGTTCATCTTCGTTTTCAATTATATCTTATGTGCTTGGTTCAACACTGCTTACATTTCCTACTGGGATTTCTTCATCAAATTTTATGTGAATACAATCAACCAACTTATGCAGCCTCTTATTGTAGCATCTGTAACTTTTACTATTTGTAGCATAACCTAGGAGTATACCTTCATCGGCCCTATCATCATATTTGCCAATATTTTCATCATTATTCTTGATATAACATTTACTCCCAAAGACTTTAAAATGCTTGATTGAAGTAGGTCTTCCAAACCATAATTCATAAGGAGTATTGTCACTGTGTGGCCTTAGATGAGATTTGTTCAGGATATGAACAGTTGTATGTATTTCTTCCACCCAATATGTATGAGAAATATTTTTTTCATTCATCATTGATCTTGCCATTTGTTGTACTGATATATTCTACCTCTCAACAACTCCATTTTGTTGTGGAGTCCTTGGGATTGTGTACTCTCTTTTGATCCCATGTTTATCACATAACTCTTTGAAGTTCCATGAGCCAAACTCTCCTCCTCTATCAGATCTTACTGGCTTCAATCTTTTTCCTATTTGATTCTCAGTCAAAGCCTTAAACACTTTGAATTTTTCAAATGCTTCAGATTTTTCTTTCAAAAAGGCAACCCATGTTAGTCTAGAATAATCATCAATAATCAACATAAAATAGTTTTCTTTTCCTATAGCTTCTTTTCTTGATGGTCCACATAAATCCATATGTACTAACTGGAGAGGTTTTTGTATTGAAGGAAAAGGTTTTAGATTTGAACTTTGTCCGAGTAAGCTTTCCTATCTGGCATGGTTTACAAACAGAATCATATGGCTTTGATATCTTTGGAACATCCTTTACTGCCCCACTGTTCCTGAGCTTTATTATATGATCAAAATTTAAGTGTCCAAGTCTCCTATGCCATAGCCAACTTTCATCATATTTTCTTAAATAGAATTCTTCTTTTTCTTCTTTTAACACATAGACATTGTTTTCTATTCTTATCCCTTTTGCAACCAACTATCCTGAATTCACAGACTTTATTTTACAATCTTTAGAAGTAAAAACCACTTCACATCCTCGATCACAGACTTGACTGACACTAAGCAGATTATGTTTCAGACCATCTACAAATAACACATCTTGAACTTTTCCTTTTCCATTACTCAGACTTACCATACCCTTACCTTTTATTTTTCCTGGTGCATCATTTCCAAAAGTTACATTTCCTGATTTGTTTTCACTTAAAGTTAAAAAATTACTTTTGTCTCCAGTCATATGTTTGGAACATCCACTGTCAATATACCAGGGATTCTTTTGTCTTTGGGTTGATAACTCTAATCCACACTTGTCATCTTCTTTCTTCTTCCAAACCTTGAAATTTTCAGTAGTGGACTTCAAATCTGGCTTATAATTCCTTAAGCGACAATTTGTAGCTTTATGTCCATAGTTATAACAGAAATAACATTCTGGTTCACTGAATAACAGATTGTAACGATTGTTATGCTCATAATTTTTATTATGTTTGTTGCTTAGTTGTCTCAATCTTTGTTGTGGTAGAAAATTATTCCTTGAATAACTTGTTTGCTCATATCTACATCTTAAAGAACAAGTTATAGCTTTGTGACCAAAGTTAGAACAAATAAAAAATATCCATAGAAAATGATTTTGTACCTGGGAAAAAACTGTCTTCTTTGAGTGGATCGATTTCTTTCATGCTGATAGTTTCTTTGACTAGTTCTGGTACCTTTTCCTTCATTCCTTCTTGGTGGTTGATTTTATTTCTTTGTTTTTGCAGAATGGTTGTTGTCAATGATTGTAGATTTAACAAACTTGATGGGTTCCATATTACTTGGATGATCACTACTTGATCCTTCTTCATAGCCCAAGCCATCTTTCAACTTTGGATTCCTTTGCTGATTTAGAATGGAAGTTAGTTATTTTGAGGCTTTAATACTTGATAGGTTTTGGTGATATAATGCCTTAAACTTCTCCATTTCTTTTCTGGTTTTTACTATCTCTTCTTCTAAGGCTTCACACCTCACTTTCTTCTCTGACAACTGTTGTTTCAGTATTTCTTCTATTTTCCTTGCCTCTTCTAACTCCACTTTTAGTAGAGAAAATTGTTCATCAGGTTCGCCAACATTCATTTTAAACTGCATCAACAATTGTTTTTGTTTTCTCTTCTTACATCTAAGTCTGTCAATCTCTTCCAAAGCACTGATTAATTCGCCTTCCATATCTACCACAGCTTCTTCATCATCCATTTCACCTCCTGTGTGTTCATCATCAAGATCTCCCATAGCCATAAGAATAAAATCATTCACTTTGTCTTCACATGATGAATCACTATCTATGTCTTCTGAGGAGTTTTCATTGTTTGCACACAAACTTTCCTTTTTACTATATTTCTTGAATTTGTACTTATTTTCATCATCAAGGTTTTGGTCCTTTTTCTGGTGAGGAAACTTAAATGCAAATTGACCTATCTTACCATAGTTAAAGCATTTGAAGGGAATCTTGCCTTGATATTTCCCTGATCCTTTCTTTAACCTGCTCACAAAATTTTCCTCAATATCATCTAAATCCGAATCAGTATTCTTGTCTGCTTTAAAATATGCTTCTCTAGTAATCGATTTATCTTTGTTGATTCTCATTTCATATGCAGTTAGTGTTCCTAGGAGTTGATCAATGTACGGGGTCTTAAGATCATTTAGTTATTCTATTGCAGAGACTTTTGGATTAAATTTATCAAGCAGAGATCTTAAAATCTTTTGAACCAAAAATGATTCTTCAATCTTCTCACCAAGACCCTTCATGGAATTCACAAGTTATTCAACTCTTAAAAAGTACTTGCTAACTGTTTCATCTTCATTCATCTTTAGTTGTTCAAACTTCAATCTATATGTTTGAATTTTGGCATCTTTTACTTTCTCATTTCCTTCATAGCTGCTAACAAGTTTATCCCACATAGCTTTAGCAGTTTCAAGATGCATCACCTTTACAAACTCAGCTTCAACAAGTCCATTCAAGATAGCATTCATTCCCTTAGCATTAAAGCTAAACTCTAACTTATCATCATTGGAGGCTAACACAACATGCTTTGTATATCCAGTCTCTACTACGTCCCAAATGTCAGCACCTAAGGCCATTAAATATGTTCTCATTCTAACCTTCCAGAAGGAAAAAATTGTTCCATCAAACAGAGAAGGCTTAGTGGTTGAAGTCCCTTCATGACTTATCATGTTTAATATTTCATATATACCTTTAAATAAAAGGAACCCGCTCTGATACCAATTGTTGAAATTACTACGACAACTGAGAGGGGGGGTGAATCAGTTGTTATTGTGCTTAAACAATTTTAAGTCTATTAAACCATTTTTAATCTTTCATCAAGTGACCATCAATATTGTACATCATATGGACAACATAAATAATGAGCATAAATCACACATAAGATATACACAGAGACAGATTTTCACGAGGAAACCCATAAAGGGAGAAAACCTCTTCTTCTTCGAAAAGATAGGCAATCTTTTAAGTTCTGTACATCATCTATGTTTGAGCACCAATTCAAAGTGAGGCTACTACCTCTATTTTACAAGCTCCAACTTGTTGAGAGAACCAACTCTCTATTTTCTCTAGCAACCATTAAAAGGAAGCACCAACTCCCTAAATATTCCAGCACCAACTTGTATACAGAAAACTCTGTGTTTTCCCGAGCACCACCCTGCCACCCTGTTTTCTAGCCACAACTTGATGGAATATACAAATTCCAATATTCAAGCACCAACTTGAATATTAGAGGACCACAGTCCTCCCTAGCACCACCCTTCCTCTTTGATTATGAATAAATGATTGAAAAACAAACAATACAAGTATTTCAATTCTTATCCCTTCTTCGTTGTTTTGCAATTCTTCTCTGGTTCAAAAATTGTTCTGCAGTTCTTCTCTGCTTCATGCTATTATGATATTCTTCTTGTGCTTCATTCTATTCTGCTATTCTGCTCTTTCTTCTGTCTATTCGACGATTGTTACTCATCTCTGAGTTTTATCTCATGCTTTGCATTCTGTCATTTTACCCTTCTTATAGTTCATCTCATTGTTTCGGTTAGAACAACCAACCTTACACAGTCGTTTCATCTCTCCTTTTATACACACCATCCTCATCAGTTACACTTCGAATCTACTTGGGCAAAGAAGAAACGTCTCAGCAACTAAATCTCCAACCGATCAAGAAACATGATTCGATTATGCTAATTGAAACGTAACTGATCAATTAATCATGAAAATAAACAATGACCCTTCGATCATATTCCTGATTAACCTGACCCACTGGTTGTGACCATGGGCCTAATCAAAATTCCTTTCGCATTTCGCATATCATCAATCCTATGGTGAAGAGTCTCGACTCTTCATGTTGCAATCGTTGAAAAAGAGCTTATCTCCACTAGTTCCACCCTCTCATGTGATCATCGACGGTGACCACAGCCTACACCAAAAGGCATTTTCACATTTTGCATTTCGGTAATCCAGAGGTGAAGAATCTTGACTCTTCATGTTGTGATCTCAAAGGGGATTAGCTCCTCTAGCTCCTCCCTCTCACATGACCACCGGCGGTAACCACAGCCTATGCCAAAGAGGCATTTTGCATTTCTACATTTCGGCATTCCTGTGATGATGTGTCTCGACACTCCAAGTCACGATCCTTGAAATGGATCTTAGCTTCATGCTAGCTCCTTCTTCCAGCCTTTGACAGTGTGACCTTTTCTATGACCATGGGCCAATCCTTATCACGATTTCTCATATCGTGAGTTGGAAAGTTATAGGATTTCCTTCCTTTGACTTTCCAGTCAGTGATATGCCAATTTCTCGCCATGTGTCCTCTGCATCCAATGTTCCACAGCATACCTCGATCCAAGGGTTCATATCAACCCTCAATCCAACGGCTTGGATCATTTTGGGATCTCGCATATCGCAATTTCCCACACCATACTCTATTGACTCCTCCAATGTGCAAGTAAACAAAATTCCAATCGCTTGTCACGTGTCCTATGACTCCAACGGTCAATATTATTATCATGATTTCACATATCGTGAGTTCGAGGGGTTAGAGAACCTCTTTCCTTTGGATTTCCCGATCTGTGAAACTCCAAAACAAAACCTCTGTTGTGCTCTAACTGTTTTCCATGTGTCCTTCTTGGATCAACGTTCCTCCTGCTTTCGGGACTTTCTAAGCCCACTTCATCCTGTACTTAAAGATCATGATCCTTCTTCTGGATCTGACGATGGTCGATCTTCTCACTCAGATATGACACCTGAGATCTGTTCTCCTCTTCTATGCGCTCCTCCAGTTTTAATTCGGATCTGACGGTCATCGAGAATTTTGAATGGGATCCAACGATCATTGTTTCTCCTCCTCCTAAGCTTACACTATTGATCTTACCATTCCATCATTGTCGTTGTGTTGTTGATCGTGATCTTTTCCATCAATGAAAAACACACATCCTCTGCCTTTGTCTGAAAAACATGCCAACACCTGAAACATAGACCCAAGAAAAAATTTCCACCTCTGCTTGGTATGGTGACAAAGTTTCATACCTCCTAACTCTTCAGTGCCCAAGTGATATGACTCCTTCTAAGGTGAGAACATTGAAGTTGTACGCGGTAAAATATTGCATCGTTCATAGTCAACTATATTGGAAAGATCCCCTGCACTTTTTACTAATGTCCCTGACAAAATTCGAAATGAAGAATGTTATACATGAGTTTCATGAAGGGGTCTGTGGAGGACACCACGCTTGGAGAGAAACGGCCTATAAAATCCTAAGAGATGGATACTATTGGCCGAAGTTATTTACAGACGTGAATACTAAATTCAGAGCTTGTAATTCTTGTCAATTATTCTTAGGTAAACAAAAGCTTCCCACACTAGCCTTGACCCCAGTCAAGACAAAAGCTCCATTTCAATAATGGGGTCTGGATTTTATCAGAGAAATACACCCACACTCTAGTGCACAACATATATGGATTCTAAACGCCATAAACTATTTCACTAAATGGGTAGAGGCCATTCTGACACGAAATGCTACAGATTCAGTGGTGATCAATTTCTTAGAAGAAAACATTTTATCAAGATTCAGTTGTCCCTGGAAGATAGTCACAGATAATGCCCAAGCTTTCAAATCCATGGTGATGGTTATTTTTTTGCAAAAGTACAACATCGTACTTGGGAATTCCACATCCTACTATCCTCAGGGAAACGGATTAGCTAAGTCATCCAATAAGAGCCTAGTCACTATAATAAAAAAGGTGTTGACTGAAAACAAGAAATACCAGCATGTTCATTTGAAATATGCTTTGTGGGAAAATCGCATTGGCACTAAGAAATCGATCAGAATGTCTCCTTTCCAAATGGTGTACAGTACTGACGTGGTCCTCCCCGTAAATCTAGCTCTTCCTCTAATGAATCTATGGAAATATGTGAAGGAAGAACCGAATGATGTTACCAGAAGGATAAACCAGTTAGTTGAAGTCTAGCAAAATAGGGCTGAGGTGGATGAGAAGCTTCAGAGATATCAAGAAAATATGAAAGCCTTCTTTGAAAAAAAAGCTAGAGATAGGGAATTCCTTCCTAAAGACCTATTTTTTAAATGGGATGCTAGGAAAGAGGACGTTGGAAAGCATGACAATTTTGATCACATCTGGTGTGGGCCTTTCAGGGTCATAGCTTCCGAGGGAAAGAATTCATTCTTATTAGAAAACCTCGATGGGAAAATCCTTAACACCCCTATCAACGGGCATTATATGAAGCAATTCATGCAATAATCATATCCCAAATCACCATTGTATATACCAGTTTGATTTTCTTATTTTGATTTACAGTTTTTCGCTTCTTTCATAAGTTTTTACTTTTAGATAAGACCAGTTTTGTTGATTTCATAAAAAACAGAAATATAAAAACAAGTAACACATATTGTTTCTTGTTTGCAAGGGTTCTGACATTTCTCATGTTTATTTTTAGCTATAATTCTTATTGATAGTCGAGGGATAAAGATGTATCAGAAACCGACATTCGTGTTTCAAAACAATTAGTTTCCTTACGAAACAGGTGATAGGTTAATAATGGTTTTTTCTTGAGAATACAAATGAAATCCAAGGTATGAAATTCTATGATCATTGTTGTTCAAGCCAAGATGATAAAAGAATTCTTTTAAATTCTAAATAAGGTTGTACTCATGTAAAAATGGTCACATGATCTAAGATTAGAAAAATCCAAAATTCTGAGTCTCTGAATCAAATGAAAATAATACGAAATAAAAAATAAAGGAAAATAAGAATAGAAAAGCTCGTTAATCAGGAAGTAGGTCTGAGTGGAAATAAGATCCCTTTCGAAACCTCCAACTTTTTGTTATGTTCTCATCTATCATATCTGAAATCCTTTATTCTATCTTGATTTGCACTTCCTCACCTTAAATCTCCACAGAAAGACAGAGCTCGCCTTGACTCAGGAAGCCTAAAAAAATAGACCTTCAAAACGAGAGTAGGCAAAAATTCTATGATTCCTCTGATTTTAACTGAGAGAAAGTATGTCTAGGCTAATCCTGACTACTTTATCCCTTCTATCAAATTTTAAACTGATTTGTTTCACTCAAGGAAATTCCCTTGAAATTAAAAACTCCCCGTGATAACTTCCATGTAGGCAAAGTTGTTTTGAAGGTCAGGAGAGGATTAGCCCAGAGTAAATCAAAGTGAGTTGACAGACCTTCGCTGCAAAATTATAAACAGATATCATCCCTTGTATGATATATAAAAATTGATTTCCCCCACTTCAAAAATATTAAAAAAATAACACGGATGGTGAAAGGAAATTCATAATCTGATTGCCCCCATCTAGTCCAAGACAAATGGTAAAAGGAAATTCGAAATTCGATTGCCCCCCATTTTGTCCAAAAGAGATGATGAAAGGAAATTCATTTAAATGATTTCCCTCATCTCAACAAAGTGCAAATTGAAATGGTGAATGGAAATTCAATGGGAATTGTAGATAACTTCACTGGGGTACTGAACAGGATCGTTGGCACTGAAGTAATCTCTATGATATATGCAAGGTTGTTATACATGTATATAATGTACTATGGTAGCTAGTTCTCTTTTTGAAAAAGATCTACATTCTGAACCAACAAGAGACCCCCCTCCCCCAAACTAAATCATTAATTTTACTCTACCTTGATGCGAACAAAATCAACCTGATTCTGATAGCTCAGTTAAATTTGTTTTGATTTTATTAAACAGACCCAAAATCAGTTTTAGGAAAAAGAAATCTATAAACAACCTAAGCTTGAGATCGGTGAATGATCAAGTTTTTAAAAGTTTTCTGAGATAAGGATGAAGTATGATACCCTTCTATTTGTTTTCTCAAAGGTGTTTCCCAGAAACCCAATGATGACTCCATTAACCCAATAAAATCACTTGGTCTACAGTTCTTGCATGCCTCGCAGGGAGACATGATCCCCAGATGGATCCTATGTTGGAACACTTTTAAAATAATAAGTCTGAAACATTACCCTCTTTCTTTCTACTTCATCTCAAAATCGAACTTCAATAATAAATCATTTTTGTCTTCTATCCTGAAGGAGTATACAAGGTCCACCATTGATCCAACTCTCTTATCAATCGAATGATCCCTCTTTCCTAAACATTTTGGAGCCGCCTGAATGTTAAAAAGGTCAAGCCTCTAGAGACTTGCTTCAGAGTTTCGTATTTCAGAGTTTCACACTTTGGGCATTTCACCATATAGCAACTCCAAAATCCCGATATCAAAAAAGTGTTCAAAGGGTCTTAGTCATCATACACGTATAACTTCCTAAGCTTTGACACATCATTATGACTAGTGACCTATCATACATCCAAAAATTTGTTTTGCCGACAACTGAAGCACATAAAAAACAAAAATCTAAACCTATTTTAAACAAGTTAATCTCAATTAATACTTAATTAAATAATTTCACACTTTCAGAGTTCGGATATTTTCCATCCACTTCACTCAAATATCACAAAGCACAAAACCCTAAAACACTTGGAGATAAGAATGATTAGTTATTGGATAAAACATGATTAAAATTAATTAATCACTTCACAATTTCTCGTTTCAGGGATCCTGTCTTGAGCAACTACCAAAATCCTAAGGTCCGAAAATCCGAAGAAACACTTAACGATAAATGTGATTAACTAATGCATTAATGAGGATTATCTTGTGATTGTTTTTTTGCTGAATCGTAGCTTGGGTAAATTCAAATGTTTTTTGTCAAAACTTTTAATCGTGAACCATCAAACATTAATGACATTAATAATCGATCTACGACAATCATTTCAAATAATATCTTCGACCACTGCCTAAATATTTTCATTAAGGAAAGTAAATGCACTGTCAGTAAAATATTTGTAACTCAACTCATTTACGGGAAAAGGATATTGAAGTTTGAATTTCATTTGTGTTTTCACATAAAATCAAGTTTGAGCGGATAAGAAGTTTGTGCATTTCCTGTAACAGGTAACAGAGTCTTGAACTCGTGATATCATGGCTCCACAAAAAATAGCTAAAGCATCTGGTGAAAGATCAAACCCAAACACAGACGTCTTCTTAGACACATAACCCAAAACCATAGATACCATGAAAATGTGGACGCGGGTATTCGATATTTTACAATACAAATTGACCAACTGCCCAGATGATTCAGGCAACAAGGCGACTGAAACCCAGGCTACGAAATACAAATATGTTGCTCAATCAGAACTGCATAAAATAGCAACATGGCCTAGGCTCTTGCCTTATAATGATATGATTGGTTGGGCACTGGAGAATTTCGACCTCTCAACCAAGAGTATCTGCAATTCGCAAAAAGTTGCAGTTGGGTCTTTCCGACCAAAGAATTTCCAAGTAATGTATAGATTATCCTCGGTTTCCAATTACATTTATAATGTTGCTTTCCTAATGGACTTCGAAAAAAAAGAATGTGTGCAATATGGGAAGAACTTACCCAAATTGATCAAGGATTGGTTTTCACATCCTGAGAAATTTAGAGCAGACACCCATGGAGTGTATGTTGTTGCCTCATTAGAGCCTAATATGATGTATGTAGCCATGATGTTATGTCGAATTTTTGGGAAGGAAAACTATACTCATTTCTTATTACCATGGGTACCAATCATGCATACAGTAGAAGAGGGGTATTCCTTCGATTAGGCCAAAATATTATGAGACAATTTGGTCAAGGAAATCACAGAATATCAGTCATTGAAAGCCAAAGGGAAATCTGCCCCATTTTACATGTCTTCTTATATTATGGATGTTGTTTGTTTCATGACACCATTTCCTTTGATGGGATGGAGCTGGACTCCAACCAGCATTGAATCGATACGCTTCTATCACTCCAAGCTGTGGGAGGACAAAGAAAAATATTTCTTCTACGAAATCTATAACTATGTGTTGGTGTCGATGCATATTGCTATATACGGGTGCCCACCTCCCAGGATTTCTGACAAGATAGTGACCAGCCTAGGAAAAGTAGGAGATTGGTACATTGAAGAACATTTATCTTATATCATGGTTTTTGTATGTTTCATCCCTCCACATGCCTTACCAAATTTTCTTCCAGATCGATTGGTGTGCAAAAAGGTATCACATCAAAATTTGTTAGGTGGAATCAGTAAAGAGCTAAAGGCATTGTAGAAAAAAGTATGGCCCACCTTTCCTTTGTAGATTAGTATGTTCTCACTATTAGATTTCGGCCACTCAAAATTAGAGGCCACGGCCTTGGGAGACATTAAGCTTGTTAATATTGAATTCAAGAAACATGATCCCCAGAAGATCGTAGGAAATCACATGGCTCTTTACAATCTAAAAAGATACAAGCATGAAGATTCCCCACAGGATGAGATATTCTGAGGATCAAGATCTTATCAGGAAGTGTTGAGCCGAGTCCGAACTCTGGCTCCAGACAATTTTTGTGAGTTCTATAATTTTCAAAGGCACCAAAGAAATAGACTTCCTAAAGTATTACAGGGAGGAATCTCGACATCTCCGGCCACACGGGAAGTTGCAACCCATAAATTAGAAGTGGGAAGTTCCAATGGACAAGACATTCGGGAACATTTGGAGAAAAAATAGGTTGTGACAAATAAAGAAAATATTGCATCATCAAATCCACCAAATGATCAAACTAAATCTCCAGTCGAAGCTTTGATAAAAAAAGGGTGAAGAGAAATCATTGTCCACACCAAACAAATCTGGTACAAACACAGCATGGCAACAACCATCCATCGATATAGGAATCCCTATCAAATGGGTCACTCCTTTATAGTTCAGTAGGGGAAACCCGAATACCGAAGTCATTTTTATAGAGGATCTCACTCCTATTTCAATTGAAGAAATGCCCCCTTCCGAATTCTTCTACAACAAGAAGAGGAGGATTGTAGTAAAAAGAGAAATGCACCAAAGGGAGGGTTCAACTGTCAAGAGACACATAGTGCTATATGATGGTCGGGTTTTAGAGGAGGTGGAATTTTCTATGGAAGTGGCAGGCACATTGGGAGCTTTTGCCACAACAAATCAATGCTCCATTGGGAATCTAAGAGAACAACTGAAGCAGAAGGATTTTTTGGTGAAACAGTTGCAAAACCAAATAAAGTTTGTTGAACAGAATGTGAGAAATGAGATGAATAAGGGTTTTGATAAGATCAGAGTCTATGATAGATAGGAAATTCAACAACTAAAAATCAGTCTTGATGAAATGCATAAAAATTTGCATGCAAGAAGAAAATTGGCCATTGAATAGGGAGAGTTGGTAAAACAATTGCAGGCTAAAATAAAATTGACTGAGAACATGGCAGTGGATATGGAGATTTTCCAATCCCAGACATTGGAGGTGCACAAGAAGCTGGAATCGGCCCAGAAAAACCTCTTGACTAAAGTAGAAGTTGTTCAAAACTATTATCAGATGGCAGATCATTATTTAAATAAGATTTACCTAAAGGAGAGAGAGGCCATTGCAGCTCGAGTTACATTCCAGGAGGCTATCTTATCAGCAGCAAAAGATGAAGTATCCAGGGCCACTAGATTGTCTCTTTCAGAGCAAACTCGAGGTGATATAATATTAAAAACCTGGGAGGCCAATTTAGTTGAAAGTAAAAGGTTAGCCTAGGAAGTGAAGAAAGATTGTGAAGAAGCATGTTCCTCACTCGAAAAAGATTCATTGGACATCGCAAGAGATAGTATCTCTAAAGCCCTGGGGAAAATTGATATAGAAAAAAATCAACTTAATTCCAAGACAAGCATGGAAGAATCCCAGACCGAAATCCTGCAATTGAAACAAATTGACATTATCCAGATTAATAAGTGGATAGTCAATCCTAGTCTGCGGATACAATATATATCTTTAGAAGCCAGGAGAATGGAAAACAAGATGCCTCGCATAGAAAAGAAGTTATATACTTGTGAGGCAAATGACACAACAGAGCCTTCTAGGTTGGTGGTGTAGTTCGTAGGTAGATGTGCTCAGTGTGTCAAGAAAGGAAAAGCCAACACATCTGGGAACAAATGAGACTACGTGTGAATACCATTTACATAGGTCATAATTAGAGGCTAGTTGTTTCTGATCTGGAGGACAAGAAGAAGAAACGTCTTTGTCAGCAGGCAAAGAGACAGATAAGATGCAAATGAAACTCTTCAAATTTCACATATTGTAATATTTACTGTTTTTGAATTATGAGAAGTTCAACCGCCTAGGGTTGAGATCATTTTTGTATAAATGCATAGTTTGAATACTTAACATGGGTTGCTTGTTGCCAGATGTAATAGAGAAAACTTTCCTCTTGTGAGAATTAATACAAGTGTAGACTAAGATTCCAACCTTTGTGCAGTTTGAGTTATGTGTTTCTCCTGTATCTCGTCTTTCTAGCTTTTTTTTATGTCATTCCTTGATAAGTGAGTGGTTGCAAATGAGTACTACTACTACTGTAGTCACATTTTATCGGTTGTTTGATAAGAAAACAGATTTTTACTCTGTATTTTCTATAAGTAAATACAAGACCTGCGAGCTACTTGGATTACTATATCTTCTATCCTTTTAAGGGTGCATTCTTTATTTTCTTCTACTGTAAAAAAGGTAAGATTCATCTTGTATTGATGCCTCATTGTGTTTAACAGTTTTGTAAGTTTCTCCAACATCATTTGATTTTATAAATTGACTCAGATGACAAAAGACGGCCTCAGTCTTGTCCTATCATTAATTTCATTTGGTTTGCAATACTTGGTACCACATCCTTGGAAATTTCTTTAGACCATAAAGGTATCTTTTGAGTTTGAACACCAACTCTTTCTTGCCTTTTACTACAAATCCTTCAAGATGTTTCATGTAGATTTCTTCTTCCAGTTCCCCATGTAGGAAATTTGTCTTCACATCCATATGTTCTATCTCCAGGTCGAGAAGTTCAAAGCTAGAATGGGAAAGATAAATTCCTTCCTTGGTTTGCAATACTTGGAGGCAAAGGAAATAATGAAAATAGCCTAAGTATTTCATTTCGAAATTAGTTTTAAGGTTGGATTTCACATGGGTTAGAAGTTTAGGGTCACTACTAGTGAGGATAAGGTCATCAACATAAAGAACAAGGATTATGAGATGGCTCCCTACTTTCTTAGCATAGACATTAGGGTCAAAATGACATCTAGAAAATCCAGTGTCAAGAAGAAATTTATCCATTTTGGCATACCAAGTTTGAGGATCTTTCTTAAGACCATAAATAGATTTCTTATTGTGACAAACAAGGCTAAATTCATTATGGACATAGCCAGGAGGTTATTCCATGTGTATTTCTTCTTGCAAATTATCATGCAAGAAGACAAATTTAACATCCATCTGATGGACCTCCCATTTATGTGAGGTAGAAAGGGATAGAACAAGGAGGATGGAATTGAATTTTGGCTATGGGGGGGAATGTTTATTTATAGTCAATGCCTTCAACTTGAGAGAACCCTTTGGAAACTAACCAAGCCTCGTGTCTTTCAACACTTCCATCTTATGCATACTTAGCTATATACACCCATTTACTTCTGACAAGTTTTATTCCTTTCGGAAGAGGTACAAGATCCCAAGTATTGTTCGCCATTAAGGAATGATATTCTTCATTCATTGTTATGTCCCAATCTAGATGGTGTGAAGCATCCACAAATTTCTCTGGATCATGTGATCCAGATTATTTTCACCATGAAATGAGAGAAGAGATATAATAAAGCAATGTACAGAGATATATCAAATATCCAATAATATAACAAAAATGTATCAGAGATGCACCCATAAACACAGAGATACAGTAATACACAATTTTCTATTAATGAATGAAAATGTACAAAGACTGTAAAAATACAGAGTGAACTAGAATGGTGGCAGCTTATCTCTGAGAAGAGATGTGTCTTCTACTCGCATTCACAAGAAGATGATTTTTCAATGAGGCTCCAAAGGCCTTTTTATCATAAAGAAAATAAAAAACCGTAACCCCGGAAGATGAAAATCCAACAGTTTTGTGGACCCCGTTTTGGGTAGTTTGGTGTATCAACTTCCCGAGGGCATAACTTTGGCATACGATCTCCATTTTGGGCGCACGATAGCTCGTTGGAAAGGTATTATCGAGGAGATTCATTTTGGGGGATTAATTAGAATCTTCGTCTATCATTGAGAAGATATATCCCGAAAAAACCTTCATTTAGGCCTTCGAAATGGCCCCGGAAGTTAAAAACTGCTAAAAATGGTAAATTACCAAAATTGCCAAAAAACTATTTTGAGCCAGTTGGAAAAGGTGGGTGGCCACAGATATCCACCTAGAGAAATCCTCCCTCCTTAGGAATCAATGGTATCCATTGTGTTGAGTGCGCAAGGGAGAGGGAAAATCATTTGTTGAATCTGCATATTGATGATGTTCTTGCCTTGTTTGTTGCATTGCTTAGCTTGTTGAAGGTTGTCACGAACCTATGGATGGAAGGGTTGGACCTTTTTAACCATTCTGGATACATGAGATGTCTGTGTCCAGAAAGAATCTTTACACTTTGCTGCAATATTGTCGACCTTCTTCTGTTGGATAGAAGGTGCTTGGGCCGAGGCTGTAGTGATTGCAGTATCCTTATGTTCACCTTTTGAATAGATTAGGAAGAAGTTGAATTTTGTAGTATGAGATACTACCTTGCAGAATTGTTTAGGTGGGACAGTAGTTGTAACTACCTCTGGTATTCTATAGAGATGACCCCCCAGAGTAACAATGACACTACAGGTTCGAGACTCATAAATATCATGGCCCTTCGACATATATGGTTGGCCTAAGAGAACATCACATGCATCTAGGGAGGAGACATCACACAATATCGCATCCTTGAAGGGATGGATGTCGTATGACAATCAACAATGTTGTCTCACACGAAGATCTTGTCCCTAGCAAAGCCACCCAATGTTGTATGGTTGCGGGTGTTGTTTTGTCGACAATCCCAACTGTTTGACAACCTCTACTGAGATGAGTTTCTTCTGGCTTCCGCTATCAACAATAAAATGAAGTGGGGTCCCCTTCACCCACATTTGTGAATGAAAAAGGTGCTCCCCCTCTTCAGAATCTGTTGGTTCTTCCAGTTGAATTGTTTTGGTCGCGACAATAGCAGTGGGGTCTGCGTCGATGATCTATCTTTTATCAATATTTTCATAATCAAATTATGAATCAGGGTTTGACTCCTTTTATTTTATCTCGGCCACCAATGACTGTTTTGAGTGACATTCATCAGTGTTGTGCCAGGGGATTTTGTGGAAATCACACCATTTTCCAGTTTCCATCTTCGTCTTTTCATGACCCTTCTTTTTCTGTGGCTTGGACTGGTTTTCGAGATGTTGTTTGTTAGGGCTGTATTTATCATAATTTGGTTGTTGCGGATTTACAGACCCGAACTTCCATTTGTTTCCGTGCTTAAACTTCTGCTCAATTTTAACAACATATCGATAAGCATAACTGAGTGATGAGATGTCCAGAAAATCCATTTCATTTTGGATGTGTCTGTGTAGAGCCCCACGGTATTTCAGAACCAAATGTCGTTTAGAGTATTTGATACCCATCTTGGTGCACAAGGTATGAAAGGTATTGGTGAACTATGGAACTGCTTGGCTCATTTCTTGCTGCAGTGTGGTTCATCTCATGTACTGGTCCTCATAGTTTCCAATAGGGTAATATTGTTCTTTTACCGCATCCACAAAAAAATCCCAAGGGGGCTCAACCCCATATATTCCAGACTCCTCTGTGGAACTTTTCTCCCAATAATTTTCCCACCAATTTTTGACATGGGGGAGATCCTTAAGGAGTGGGAAGGTGATATTTTCCCCGACGGAGAAATTATGAACAGAGAAATAACCTTCTAGCAGATTTAACCATTTTTCTAAGGCATCCACATCTATCTATCCTTCAAATATGGGAATATCAAAATTAACTTGTACCTTGAAAAGTGAGGTACTTATAAATTGGTCGCTTGATGAAGACATGCCTATTGTTATCGACAGGCATTGAAGGATGTGGGAAAAATTCTCCATCATTTCATCCCTTTGTCGCATGAGAGTTTGCTCAAGCAACGGATTAATAGAATCGTCTGCTCTATCATTTTTCTTTTCTTCTGCCTTGGAAGGTTTATTGGATGTGTGAGAGCCATTTTATTCAAGAGATACAAGCTCGAGATCCAACTTGCTATGCTTGGACCTCGTCGGGGACATGCACTGAAAAATGATCAAGAGCAATGTGCTTTGATACCACTGATCCGGATTATTTTCAGCACGAAATGAGAGCGAAGATATAATAAAGAAATGTACAAATATATCTCGGATATCCAATAATATAACAAAAAATTATCATAGATACAACCATGAACACAGAGATACAATAATACACAATTTTATATTAATGAGCGAAAATGTACAAAGACTGTAAAAATACAGAGTGAAAGACTCGCTAGAATGGTGACAGCTTATCTCTGAGAAGAGATGTGTCCGCTACTCGCATTCGCAAGAAGATGATTTTACAATGAGGCTCCAAAGGCCTTTTTATCATAAAGAAAATCCAAAACCCTAACCCCAGAAGATGAAAAGTCAATAGTTTTGTGGACCCCGTTTTGAGTAGTTTGGTGTATCAACTTCTCGGGGCGTAACTTTGGCATACGATCTTCGTTTGGGGCACACAATAGCTCGTTGGAAGGGTATCGTCGAGGAGATTTATTTTGGGGGCTCAATTAGAGTCTTTGGATATCATTGAGAATATATATTAAAAAACCTTCATTTAGGCCCTCAAAATGGCCCCGAAAGTTAAAAACTGTTAAAAATAGTAAATTACCAATATTGCCAGAAAATTGTTTTGATCCAGTTGGAAAAGGTGGGTGGCCACCGATATCCACCTGGATCATCATGAGTCTCTGAAACTTGAGAAAAAATAGAAGAGGCTCATTGGAAAATTGAACGTGTACAACGTTGATCTGTAGGATCACTAGCAATATCACCAGTTGCTTATTGTGTTGAACATACCCATCTAGCAAGCGATGGTGCTAATGAAGGTTCATGTTCAATGGAATCATATGGAGGAAGGTGAGAACATGAACGTGTATTTTCATCCTCACTATCATCATATGAATAAGAATAAACCAAAATAGGAATAGAAGATGGCACAAATGTCAAATATGGTTCGCAAGCCAAAGAGATTTTCATCAAATTTAACATCTCTTCTAATAATAATTTAATTGGAATGAGGTTGAAGAATTTTGTAACCTTTGACATCTTTAGAATATCCAACAAAAACACACTTCTCAGTTTTAGGCTATGTTATCTATCTTTCTGTCTTGAGCAATTTCAAAGAAAAAAAAAATCACCTTCCGATATCGCCTTCACCAACCTTTTGGATGGAAATGCTCGGGATTCACATTCTTGGTTAAATTTTACAAAAATTTGGGTGAAATATTATTTTTATCAGCGTTGGTTTCATTTTGGCCAAATATAAAAAAAAATGTGCCCTCGAGAATATCATGATTCTAATTTTGTTTTATAAAAGTTAATGGGCCGGAGGCCCAGTTTCCGAGTTCAAATCTCCTGAGATCTATACAAAGTCTCAATACCTAACCAAGCACCAACAATACAAAAAAAAAAGAATGAAAAAAATATGAGATGAATTTAACCTTTTTTATTGTGCATATTGATCAGTAAACTAGACCCATACTGTGCGTTGTCTCATGCCATAAATAAACACGTACACTCAAGAAATTTGTTGGACAAGCGGATTCGCACCACTTACAACTATCATGATTCTAATTTTGTTTTATAAAAGTTAATGGGCCGGAGGCCCAGTTTCTGAGTTCAAAGCTCCTGAGATCTATACAAAGTCTCAATACCTAACCAAGCACCAACAATACAAAAAAAAAAAGAATGAAAAAAATATGAGATGAATTTAACCTTTTTTATTGTGCATATTGATCAGTAAGCTAGACCAATACTGCGCGTTGTCTCATGCCATAAATAAACACGTACACTCAATAAATCTGTTGGATAAGCGGATTCGCACCACTTACAACCTAACCAAGCACCAACAATACAAAAAAAAAAGAATGAAAAAAATATGAGATGAATTTAACCTTTTTTATTGTGCATATTGATCAGTAAGCTATACCCATACTACGCGTTGTCTCATGCCATAAATAAACACGTACA
>ML787916.1:390357-408361 GCA_009831015.1 Picea engelmannii | reverse complement strand
CATATTGATCAGTAAGCTAGACCCATACTGCGCGTTGTCTCATGCCATAAATAAACACATACACTCAATAAATCTGTTGGACAAGCGGATTCGCACCACTTACAACATAACCAAGCACCAACAATAAAAAAAAAAAAACAAATGAAAAAAATATGAGATGAATTTAACCTTTTTTATTGTGCATATTGATCAGTAAGCTAGACCCATACTGCACGTTGTCTCATGCGATAAATAAACACGTACACTCAATAAATCTGTTGGACAAGTGGATTCGCACCACTTACCAAGCACCAAGCCACGAAGGAGGAGCCCATAAGGGGCATTATTTGCTCATCGCCTCAAAATGTGTAGTGGGTGACTTTGTATATAAAGGCATACGATTTATTTCTAAACTCAAATGTGGGATAATTCCCTCAGAAAAACATAAGAATGCCAAATCAATTGTTTGTTAAAAAATTCCACGAAGTGATGGTAGGTACCTGAGCCCAAATACATCGATTTCCAAGTATCATTAAAGAGTTGCTCAGGAATTGAATGTGTCCAGGTTTGCAACTGACAACAACAAAGGAGCGCCAAAACAAAGCTCTGCGATGAATATACAAAACCCTAAAAACCAAGCCAAAATCTAATGGAAACATGTCAGGGTAGGAACAATAATTGTTGATTGATCGAGAACTCGCATCAACTGTTCAAAGAGGAATCCACCAGTCGGCATGAAATGTTGTTCAAGAAGCAGGGTTATCATCAATAGAAGAATGTGCAGGCGTCAAAACTAGAATGTATTTTCAAATGCTAAGTGCCAGCTAAGGACCACCGAATCCATCCATCTAAATGAGAAAGATCCAGCAAGAAAGCATTAAATTACAACGCTAAATTACATTTGCTAACTGTCAAATTTGAAGGTTCCAGGTGTCGATTAAAGTTTCAGGGTGTCAATCTACAGGCTAATATTTTTTTGATGAATAGAATGCAGGAAACATGGAAGATGTTATACAGATGGAGTTGAATACAGGAGTTAAGGTGAAGCACATAGATGATCAAAAAAAAATTGTTCCTCCTTAGTTAATTTATCATTTCCAATGGAGGAAATAGACTAAAATGTAACGAAGACGAATCACCTAATGGCTATCTTGAATGTAATGACATTAGTGGTGATCAAAGAACTTCCTATTTCAAACAATCAAACAACTCCAGTGAAGAACCACAGTCATCCTGGAATCTCAAGGATGGTAAATTGATTCACTAAAAGACCAGAAACGATTGTGACCATGATAGTTCTTAATGACATTTCAACAAATCAATCATGTAGCAGATGGTAAGAAGCAATTTCATTCTATAGTTGGGGCTCAAGAAGGTTCTTATATGAAACCAATAGAAGACTTAGTAATTAGTCGATCCAGTCAAGAAGTTCTTAAAGCAATAAGATCATTTTCAACATGCTCTTTTGGCCAATAATTCGACATTGCTTCAGGTCATCAGTCAACTAGATCCCATGGGAAAATTTAAAGACAATCAGGTGCAGTGACCATCTCCAAATGCTTTAGAGGGTACTTAAGGATTGTTTCCAGGGAAAGAGAAATAAGCTAAATTTACTCATGAATTGGTCATAGAAGCTAATAGATCCTCATTTCAAGGAAGTCAAAGATAGATGTGATAACAAAAAAACAGTAGATACAGGAAAATATAATTCTAGTTTTGATAGAGCAGATGGAATGGAGGAAGAGACAAATGAGAAAGGATTTTTTCCTCATTATTTTGATAGACCAATGCTTTTTATATGAGGATTATGTAGTTAGGCCAACACAAAGAACGAGTATATTAAATCTACTCAAAGGTATCCTACAGGATTTTTCCAGTTGCCAAAACATTACCTTGTTTTGAGGAATATCCTACAGGATTTTTCCAGTTGCCAAAACATTACCTTGTTTTGAGGAATGAGGAATGATCACAGGACTAGATGACTATTCGATTTTTTTTTAGTTGAGTCAGAGTAAAAGATAAAAGAAAATACTGAAGACCAGGGAAACAAGACATCAAATCTACTAAGTGGAGCTCGTTAGCTTGAAGATCTATTCTAGTGCAATTATAGTGCCTAGAAATTAGGACTTTGCTTTTAGCTATTAATTAATTTTGTATATAAATAGAAATGATAGAAACTCACCTTCAGGGTTTCTAGGAATTTAGTTATGATTTGTCCCTAATCAATAGGTTGACAATGATGATAAACAATTTTTTTTAAACTCTATATATTGTATGAAATAAAGGAGAGGGGAGATTTAGTCTGAGGGATTGAGAGAGAGATGCAGAGGGTGAACAGCCTATGTAATATTTTGAAAAACCTTGTCAAGACTTCTATGTAAATATTTCAACTGATAACAAAGTTTATGATCAGTTTGTTTTTTCCCTATCGGGAATGTGATTTCATGCCACACTACCAAATACAAAGAAGTGGCTTACATCTAACTTAATTTTATTCCATGCTTCTTCTCGTGTTATATTTTTTAAATCCTTTGTGGGAGTGTGATTTACTATATAATTTTCATAGTTGATGGCTCCCACCCAATAATGAAGACTTAATCCTTTAGATTGGATCATACAATTAACCATTTCTTTTAATGTGTGATTCTTTCTCTTAACAACATCATTTTGTTGTGGTGTATATGGAGTAGTATGTTGCATTTGAATTCTCTATGCAATGTAGTAACTTGTAAATTTATTGTTCACATATTCACCTCCATTATATGTTCTTAACCTTTGAATTTGATGTCTAGATTGTTTTTCTACAAAGTCCTTGTAGGACAAAAACTTGTCAAAAACTTCAATCTTAAATTTTTAAAAGTAAACCCAAGCGCGTTTGGATAAGTCATCCATGAAATTTAAGAAATAATTGCACCAAGAGAAAGAAGGATAAGAAAATAGACCACACAAATCACCGTTAACAAGCTGCAAAGGAGTCGAGGCATGCCAAGAGGCACATTTGTAAAAACTATCCGATGATGTTTGTTGAGAACATAACCGACACAAATACTATCTCTGCATGAAACAAGAGGAAGACCAGTCACCACATGTTGATTACATAGTTGTTGCAATGAACAATAGTTTAGATGACCAAACCGTTCATGCAAAAGTTTTCTCAAGTCATCGCTATGAACAAAAAAAATTGATGGAAAATATGATGACTTAAAGTTTTCACTTGTACAACCTAGTAATATCATCAACAATTCTAGTTTCTAGGACATGCTCAGGATATTTTAAATCCTTGATTACAACTTGGTGAGGTGAAAACCATACAATTTTACCTTCATCTAAATGAGTGATCCGATACACTGATAAAACGTTGCAGGAAATACTTGGAACACATAATACATCATTGAAATGACCATTATCTACTTGAATTGTTCCAAACCCTACAACACTGAGAGATCTATCATCACCAACAAATATTTGCTTGGTGTTACATTCACTAAGAGAAGAAAATATGGCTTTATCCTTAGCTATATGACAATATGCTCCATAATCAATAATCCACTCATCAAAAGAAGAAGTAGAAGTTGCATTGAGGGAGAAACTATAAGGAAAACATGCATGTTCATGAGAAGAAGAAGAAGAATCAATACCAATGTTGTGCTTCTTTATTGTTGCTTCTAAAGATTCCATCTTTTTAAAACATTTAGACTCCACATGACCATCTTTCCCACAAAAGTTGCAATGTCCTTCAGTCTTCTTAATTTTGGATTTTTCTCATTTGTCACCAATAGGAATAGACGCTGGTTGAGAGGGTTTGGTACCCTTGTTTTGTTTGTTGTTGTGGCGAGGATGTTTCTCTCTGGGATTATTGGATTTATCTTTCTTCTCAGACACTAAGGCTTTGTTGGATATACCTATAGTGTTGATCAATCCAAGTTGCATAAACTTATCTTGCTCTCGAATTAGAGAATCACAAAAAGACTCAAGAGAGGGTTATTTATAAGAACTCCCTAGAGCTTCCCTAGTGGCAAAGACATAATATGCACTATGAAGCTTAGCAATAAGAACATATATGAATTGATCATACTTGAGATCTAGTTTGCAGCCTATACATAAAAGTCTAAATGTTTTGAACTTAGATAAATAATATTCAATGCAGGGAAAATCATTGGGACTTAAATTCATTAACTTATTTTCGATCTAGTGGGCTCGAATAATATTATGTTTACCAAAAACACCTTGAATCTTTTCCCAAGTTTCATTGAGGTAATCAATTCTTTGAAGGTGAAACCTTAAATAAACAAAGATGGACATTCCAATTAGTCCATCTCCTTCGTCATTCTCATTATCCCATTTGGCTTTCTTTTCAAGATTAGTGGGTTCTTATTCTTTTCCCAAGGTAATCTAGTACATTCATTTACTTCTTTGTACATCCTCCATATGTGATTTTCATGAGAAGTAGTTGGTATTGGTAAGAAAAATATCACTAAGAGAAGCCATATTAAAACATATAGAGAATATGGATTTAAAATACAAAATTGATGGTCTAGATGGAAAACTCTCGAAAAAATAGGTTGTTTAAAAAAATGACATTGAAAATGGACTTTGGATCTGAAAAACGAACTTCGGTTGTGAACGTTATGCCCTTTTAAAAAAATGCATAAATGGTAACCAAAGAGCCACGTGGTGATGTTCCTCCTTATCTAACTTTTCATATAAGCTCACCTTTACAAATAGGTTACTTATGAAGTGACCCACTTTTATAGAATAAGTGGGAATCACTTTTACAATGAAGTTATTTTGTAAATTAAAGTTGCAAGAAAAAAATAACTAATTTAAAGTGATTCACTTTTATAATTTAAGTGAAATGCACTTTACACTGAATGCAAGTGAAATGAACTTTATAATGAATGCATGAACTTTTTCAAAAAGTAACAAAATCGAGACTTGAACTCAAGACCTCTTACTAAGTAAAACAACTTTCAGCCAAGTGAGCTAGTGCAAAACACATTATAATCTTAAGAAGGAGGATGGGGGGTGTTGTTGTTGTCGTTGTTGGATCTTCGTCTCAAGGTGTGTGCTTAAAAAAAACTTAATTTCATGTGTTCACACACAAATCTCTTGTCAACAACAACAAGGGGTTATATCTTGGTTTGCTTACCCAAAAAATGCAAGTTTTCTCTATGTTTCTAATTTTTCAAGATCGTACAGAGCACAAAGAAAAAAATATACACAGACAAGAAAACACTTTATGCTCTATTTCTGATTTTCTGAGATTTCATGGAGCACAGGGAAAAGAGCATACATAAACTAGAAAGAGTACTAACTCGAAAATGAAAATAGAAAACCGAAATATTATCTCTATAAAAAAAATATTTAAGAAAGGCGTATTCAAGTTTTATATCTCAAAATCTAATTGAAATGGCCTTATATTGGGAAAATGAAAACACTTTCGAGTGAAACAAAAAGAAATTCTAACTGAAAGAAGCACTCCAGATGCATGGAATAATCCTCTCGACCCAGAAGTGTACAAAAATAGAAGAAACCATAAATGCGGCAACGCGACTTTAAGATCTCGATCTACAACGAGAGTGGGTCTTCAAATGCACTATGATACCATGTTCGACAAAACATAGTATTCCAAAAGAGGATGAACAACTTCAGTAAATGCTCATACAACTAGATCAAAGATCAAAAGACCGATGTTTTTACGTGCTAAAACCCCAATGGGGAAACATCCACAACCCCAACCAACTTGACCACTTGAGACAATTTATTAATGCAAAAGAAAAAATATTACAAATGAGTTTTTCACAATCGAATCATCGGCAAATGACCCTCCATGCTCTTTAAATAGAGATCATGGAAAAATCATGTGTTAAGCCACATATCAATGTAGTCGCTAAGATCGAGGAGAATATGAGTTGTCGGATCACTCTATGTCTAGAACATATCATGACCATCAGATTACAAATGCATACTAATGCATACAACATAAACACATTTTAACCTAACAACACATTAGACCAAGTTGATCTTAACTAACTCTTAAGTGTCTAAATATCCTAACACTTAACTACTATATTGCAATTAATTTCTTCCAACCATCCCTTAGTGTTCATAAACTTGACAATAACATTCTTGTACAACCTTATTGCAGTAGCTCTTAGATCGAAAGGAACTTTTATCTCCTCTAGCCTATTCCAAAGGTTAGTCATGGGCATTGTGTCAAAAGCTTTTCTAAAGTCAACGAAACAACACAGGAGATTGGTTTTATTTGTGACACGTCTCCACAATGATCCTAAGCATAAAAAAGTAGTCCATAGTTCAATGATATCCAAAATCATGAGATTTCACCTAATTATATAAAATATATTAATGTTTAACAAATATAAACAATAATAAATGTTAATGATTAAATTTGGTTATTATTCATTTACAACTATAATATTATGAAAGATGCTACTTTCAATTTTCAAACAATAAGGAGGTTTTGAATCCATCTTTTTTTATATAACTAAAACTAGAGAATTTGTATTAAATAAAGGCTGCAACAAAGTTGCAACAAAAATGGCTTCTTTCCAGAAGTTTACACAAAAAAAACATCATGATTTAGCTTAATGCTACCAACTGAGGGAAGCTTCCAATACATCGTTATTTTAAAGCACCTAGTAGTATATACTCAACAAAAGATACATAATATTTGAAGAACTTTGAAAAACATATTTGATTCAAAGAAAGAGGTAAAGTCAACTAGCTACAATATCCTCATTTGTTGTCCCTGGCTACAAAAGTACTTCCTTGTTTACCACATAGGTTGAATGACTTTGAGCTCTTGATTTGTAAACTACCGTGGATGTTCCACTAGAACAATTTGTCACAATAGATCTGATAAATAAAACTGAAATCTACACTATGAAGGTTAAATTCCTTTAGATTCCAGAATATTTAGTTACTTTTTTTCTGTTTATGCATAAAATAGATAAAATGTGGAAAATAGAGAACAATAAAGTACAACCACACACCATCCACAAAACAACATAAAGATTTTCTTTGGAGACCCTTGCGGGAGAAAACCCAGATAGACGGTGAGATTGTTTTGCTCTCTTTTTTGGTATAGAAGTAATGCAAGTACAAAGGAGAATGCACTCTTTATAGAGTTACCTGAGGCCCGTGGCTTGTTAGGCTGCTACAGAACATTAACGCCTTTTTTTATGCTCTTTAATTTCCCACTCCCGGTTTCTATGCTCAACTATGGGAAAAAATACAATAGTATAGAATGGAAACCCCCCACCTCCTAGTGGCCTTGATATTTAACATAGCCTGGTAGTCATCTAGGGGTAGGGTTTTGACTTCCTCAACCTTCGATTGTGATAATATTTTGGACCTTCTAGAATGTTCTTTGAAAATCCACTATGTAGCTAGCCCCACATGTCTAAGCAATGGACTCTGACGTGGAATCCACTCACACCATGGTGATCAATATGGTAGGCCAACATGTGGTAGGCATAACTTTCTCATATGAACTCTAATTGACGAATGGTCTGCATCGTTGGAAAGGTACCGATGTGTAGAATTTAGAATATTCCCCCATAATACGTTTTGGACAAAAAAAATTGTTGTTTTATGCCTCAAAATGGATCCGGAAGATTTCAGACAGTTTTTTGGACCCAAATTTCCAAATTTGGACCAGCCGTCAAAATGGCGCTGCAAGCTTATTCCTTCAAATTTTCCACCCATTAAGTACTAAGATAGATGAAAAATAATATAATGATCCAATTCGGATCAGCTCCATTGTCCTTCTCTGGCTGGGCAGAGAGTGAATTTGCAGGATGGGCCCAATTATGTGGTTTTAAGCATTTCTCAATAGTGATTTGAACTAGAAGATGGCACATTTTCTGAATTGTTATCTCCAAGGAATTAATGTGTTTTTTTTGTTGCAAAAGGATTTCCCATAATGACATCCACCTAGGAATTAGAATTGGATGCCTAAACTTAAATATTCTCAATGAGTGAATGGAGTGTGATACCATGCTCCCTTATGGAATCTTCATGTCAATGCAGGGCTTGCCAGGTCTCCCTAAGCTCGTTGTAATCCATGAATCAAACATTAATTCCCGGACCAAGCGGCAAAGAGAATAATCCTCTAATGTCGATGGTGTCTGAGTTACAACACCAACCCAAGACGAAGAATACCAAGCCAGAGAAGGGACCAATGCTCTAGTATCCAAAATTCCCCAGGTCAAACTCAGTCAAAGCCATAATTACGAGATGGAAATAAGAAAAGAGACAACTTGAGTTCACATTAACCTAATAAATTACCTCTTTTCAAATTGCGTCAACTAAAAAGGATTTGAAAAAATCCCAATGAACCTCAAACTGGGAGGGCCAAGTAAACTTCATTGAAATTCCTTGAGTATGAGAGCACAAGCACCAGAGGGCGAAGACAGAGCAACACTAGATGTTGTTCAAAACCTGCAAATTCCTAATCAAGCCCGAACCTGCAACATCATAACTCATTAACCAACATACTCCAATCCATTCTACCACCTTGATGACGTCACACTTTAATCGAGTAATAATCAAACAACTTGAGAGTGGATACGAGCATGTGGCAATAATGGGCAAGTCTCGTCGCATAAGTCCTTGCTATGTGGGAGCTAAGTGACATGTGGTGCTCCATGTGATGATTTAATAGGTTGAAATGTGGTCTCTTCATAACTAAATGAAGGGATAAGTTGAAAATACCCCTTATCGTTGATGACTATAGTCCCAACTTTTTTTCTGGGTAGCTAGATTTACTTGATAATGCGTTGCCACATTATTTTCCCGCAAAAAGTGAAAGCAATTCACAGTTGTGAATGAGTCTTTTGTGTGTCTAATCCTCTCGAGTACTGATGCCAATCGAAAATCAAGTGGAGGTGAGCTAGAGAGCAAGAGCCTTATCACTAATTTGAAGTCCCCCCACTATTAGTCTTTATATGCAGAGATTTTTGATTAAATTTAATTCTTGCAAGAGCATATAACCTTCAACTAAAGTGTTAATAGAGGTTCCAAGGCTCCAAGAATAGGAATAAATTGTTGTCCCTCCAAGGTTATAAATTAAGCCTTCCATCTACCACCTTAAGTTTTGATTCCGTCTTTAAAATCAATAAATCAATGGTTAAAATAGATCTTTTAATAAATCTATGATATGTAATAATATGTGATTTAATAGATTGATAATTGGAATATACCTAAGTTAAGATTCATTTGATCCATCTTAAATTAAGCTTTAGTAAGATAAATAATGTGTTCGAAACTCGAAGATTGTTGCTTTGTAGTTATAAGGATCACATATCACATTATTTTGAAGTGGTAATTTCTCACCGACGTTGTCATGTTTCCACCTTCTATTGCGCCATAATCATAATCTCGAGACTGTTTTTTATTTAATGGTTTTTATATGTTGTATTTTTCCCGTTTTAATTGATTTAAAGTTTGTTAATGGTGTTCGACTGTGTCCATGTGCCAAATTCAAGACATTATAAACATCCAAATTCATGACATTATAAACACCATGTGCCAAATTCAAGACACTGTAAACATCGCATAGAGAAGTATGCGGGCATTTACCATATTATTATTTCTAATAAAATAAAATAAGTTAAAAAAACATTCACATATAACTTAGAGCATCAAAATTCAAAGCAATGAAAATACATCTAAAATTAAGAATTTCATTTGACAAAATATTTTAATGAAACTACATCTAAAATTAAAAAATTTATTTGATAAAATATTTTAAAAATGATTTTCCAAAATTTAAAAAGCAATTTATAATTAAAAAATTGTCTCATATAAAATTACTTCAATTTTTATTTTTTTTTACATTTTTATAACATGGTATAAATTAATCTTTTCCCTTAAGTTTTACACTAGTACATTATATACACTTTATTTCTTATGTACTTTATTATCTACAATAAAGGTATTTCTTATGTACTTTATTATCTACGATAAAGGAGATGATGCCATTTTCCCTTAAGTTTTACACTAGTACATTATATACACTTAATTTCCTATGTACTTTATTATCTACTATAAAGGAGAGGATGCCATATACTAGAGTAAGTTAAGTTGGGTAATTTCAAGTAGAAAAAAATATCTTATATTAATGAATAAAGTTAACTTTTACACATTAATATAAAGTTAATTTTAAAAAAAATTAAATGATATTTTTCCAAATTTTTATGACAGCGCGGTTGGTAATGACAAGTACCTTTCTCCAAGTGTTGGGAGGAGGTCTTGAGGTCAAATTCGGCTGGGTCTCCGGGACGAATTGTAATGGCTGCTGTTGATGTAAATGATTTATATCTCTAATATAAATCGAGTTAATTTCTCGTTAAAAAAAATAAAAAAAAATAAAAAAAAATCTTATATTAATGAATAAAGTTAACTTTTACACATTAATATAAAGTTAATTTAAAAAAAAAATTAAATGATATTTTTCCAAATCCATTTTCTTACCTAATCTGAGTTTATCTGAGTTGTAAGGTAGTATAATATAAAAAACAAAAAAGCCATCAAAAAACCAAAAAAAAAAAAAAAAAAATCTCATTTGATTACAAAAAAGTTTATACTATTGATATTCTTTGAAAACGATCTATATGAATTCTTTCAGTTTTTTTCATAAAATAAGACACCTTATTTAATTACAAAATTTTTTATACTATTAACATTCTTTCAAAATGATATATATGAATTTTTTCAGTTATTTTTGCATAAAATAAGACATCTTCATAAAAATAAAACACCTTTCAATGAATTTTTTTCAGTTATTTTTGCATAAAATAAGACATCTTCATAAAAATAAGACACTTTTCAATGAATTTTTTCAGTTATTTTTGCATAAAATAAGACATCTTCATAACATAAGAAAATAAGACACCTTTCAATGGTAATGCCCACGTTGATAATTGATCAACTTCCTTGTTTTCAAATACTGAAATTTTTCACTCAATTGTCGAATTTTTGACATCCATGACTGTAGAGTTCTACGGTGTTCCAATTTTTTTTTCCTTTTTCCAACTTTGTACAAGTTAATCTCTTCCCTTAAGTTTTACAGTAGTACATTATATACTTACTTCGTATGCACTTTATTATCTACGATAAAGAAAAGGATGCCATATATTAGAGTAGGTTTTATTAGTAATAAAGAGACCCTTCCTATGCACTTTATTATCTACGATAAAGGAGAGGATGCCATATATTAGAGTAAGTTTTATTAGTAATAAAGAGACCCTTCGTAGAGTAGAATTCTACGATGTTCTAAATTTTGAAATTTGACATAAATTTTAAGTATGAGTATGTTTTAAATTTTGAAATTTGACATAAATTTTAAGTATGAGTAGAGTTTTATCATGTTCTAAGTTTTCAAATTTGAAATTTGACATAAATTTGTGTTCTAAGTTCTATCATGTTCTAAGTTCTCAAATTTAAAATTTGACATAAATTTGAATAGAGTTCTATCTATTTCCAAAGATGAGTAGAGTTTTATCATGTTCCAAAGGTATCATATAATTCTACTCTATTTTTTGTATCCCTAGAAACTAGAGTGATTTCAAGTATTAGAAGGTATGGCATCTATGAGAACCCTTTACAGAGTGATTTCAAGTATTAGAAGGTATGGCATCTATGAGAACCTTTTACTGCCTTTCACCCAACAACCTATGGAGTGGGAGTGGAGTGCTGCCCAACCTCTTCTGAAGCCAGGAAGGAATATCAGTAGGGGACGCCATCTATATCCCTTACCTTGTTTCCAACCCACCCACCTGAAGAACTAGATCTATTTTTTGTATCCCTAGGAACTAGAGTGATTTCAAGTATGAGTAGAGTTCTATCACGCTCTAAGTTCTATCATATTCTAAATTTCCAAATTTGAAATTTCAAGGTTCTATCATATTCTAAATTTCCAAATTTGAAATTTCAAGTAGACTTTTATTACACTCTAAGTTCTATCATGTTCTAAATTTCCGCTCATGTTTTAAATTTCCAAATTTGAAATTTCAAATAGAGTTTTATCACACTTTAAGTTTATCATGTTCTAAATTTCCAAATTTGAAATCTGACATAAATTTCATGAAGAACTAGAGTGATTTCAAGTATGAGTAGAGTTCTATCATGTTCTAAATTTCCAAATTTGAAAAGTTCTATCATGTTTTAAATTTCCAAATTTGAAATCTGACATAAATTTCACGCTCTAAGTCCTATCATGTTATAAATTTCCAAATTTTCCTATCATGTTATAAATTTCCAAATTTGAAATCTGACATAAATTTCACGCTCTAAGTCCTAAGTCCTATCATGTTATAAATTTCCAAATTTAAATTTCCAAATTTGAAATCTGACATAAATTTCACGCTCTAAGTCCCAAGTCCTATCATGTTATAAATTTCCAAATTTAAATTTCCAAATTTGAAATCTGACATAAATTTCATGTTATAAATTTCCAAATTTGAAATCTGACATAAATTTCAAGCATAAGTAAAAATTTCAAGCATAAGTAGAGTTTTATCATGTTCTAAATTTCCAAATTTAAAATCTGACATAATAGGTAGAAATTTCTAAGCATAAGTAGAGTTTTATCATGTTCTAAATTTCCAAATTTAAAATCTGACATAAATTTCAAGCATGAGTAGAGTTATATCATGTTCCAAAGGTATCAAGTAACTCTACTCTAATTTTTTGTATCCCTAGGAACTAGAGTGAACTTTGCTACAAAATTGGAAGGAACTATGGAGAAGTTTGCTACAAGTGAACTTTGCTACAAAATTGGAAGGAACTATGGAGAAGTTTGCTACAAGATATTTTTTGTATCCCTAGGAACTAAAGTGAACTTTGCTACAAAATTGGAAGAAGGAACTATGGGGAAGTTTGCTCCAAGATTGGATGGATTCCACCCTTAAACACATAATTTATTTGTATCCCTAAGAACTAGAGTGAACATTGCTACAAAATTGGAAAGAACTATGAAAAAGTTTGCTAAGTTTGCTACAAGATTGGATGGCTTCCACCCTCATACACATAATTTTTTGTATCCCTAGGAACTAGAGTGAACATTGGAACTAGAGTGAACATTGCTAGGAACTAGAGTGAACATTGCTAGAATTGCTAGAAATAATTTTTTGTATAATTTTTTGTATCCCTAGGAACTAGAGTGAACATTGCGAGAATTGCTAGAAGTTTGCTACAAGATTGGATGGCTTCCACCCTCAAACACATAAGCAAAAATAGGAAGGAACTATGGGGAAGTTTGTTATAAAAGCCAAGATTGGATGGCTTCCACCCTCAAACACATAAACAAAAATAACACATAAGCAAAAATGGAATTGTTGGTAGCTTGTAGACCCATAAAAAATCAACTCATCCACAATTTACTCACAATCAACAATTAAATTCAATTGTCCAATTGTCTAAAAAAACATCAACATGTCACTAATGAAATTTGAACCCGAATTATCAACACTAATGAAATCCAAACCCAAATTGAGAGAACAACATTTTGCCTATCCACATGGGCTTGATCTAATTACCATGGACTAGATCTGATTATAATTATAATTATAGTTTATAAGTTGATAAACGATAACTCCAAAGTTTATAAGGTTGAAGATGAATATGTCATGATGTAGTCGTATGTCATATGCTATGACAAAGATTAAAAATATATATGAAAACAACGATTACAAATATATATGAAGTCAAGCAAAACAAAGATTAAAGACATAAAATTCAAATAAAAAACATATATAAATCCAAATATAACCAAATCAAGAGAATGGTAGATAATATATATAAATGATTTTGATTGGGAAAACTATTAAGAAAAACATAAGAAAGAGCAAATGTCACAACTACAGCAACGCGGCGGTTATTAGCTGACAAACAATTTACAGAATCAGAAATCCCATGGTCTTGCCTCAAAACCCTGGGCACGGGCTCTGCGGGTTTTAAAATTAGGTACTTCTGAGAGTTTCTTTGCTGGTCGATGCCGCAGCCTCCTGCGTAAACTCCTCGACCTTCTTTTCCAGAAGCCCGGCAGTCTTCTCTACACTCTCGCCGATTTCACCTGCTATCTCCTCTGCTTCTTCGCGGGCCTCTGCGTGAAGAATTTCAGGACCTTCCACCGCTTCCTCCGATGCCAAGCTCAATATCTTCGACTGGACTCGCGGGTTCTCCGCTACTTTTGCTTCAATGGCGGCTTCTGTTTCTTCTTCGGCTGGCCGTTCACTGGCTCTGTCGCTGGTACAGCGCACTAAGGGTTTCAAGGGCTTTGTAATATGCTTTCTTATGCAGATGCCATGCTTGAGCCCACGGAACATTTCGTTTTGTGGCTGTGATGGCCATGAGCGAGCGGAGAGTGACGACTCTACGAAATGATCGCAGTGGACTGGAACTCGTGACGCGATGAAAACCGGGGCTTTAAGTCCTGTCATTAGAATGCGAATAGTTATGATGGGATTTGTGTTATTCGAACCTGAGACCTTTTTGGTGAACTCTATACACCGAATGAACCCAACGTGATCTCTGCTTTGCCGTACTGAATTGCTTCAGGTTATTTTACGGCCAATATATTCTGTTAATTGGCATATTGCATTTATGGTTACGTGGCAGTAAAGAATACCAAACGCTGACAAATGTCCACGTGATCTGAAACGTGTTTGCAGATTCTACATAGGCTGGTTTATCGCAATAAATTCTGCATTTGTCAATTAACGATAGATTTTACCACTCTTTAAACAAACTGATTTTATATTAAAAAATTATTTTGCATTTACTAATTAATCACTAAATTATGTTAGTTTTTTATTTAAGATTTACCATCTTAAATAAAAAAAAACAGTCTCCATTCATTAAAAATTCTGAAACTCAATAACCACTTCGTGAAAAGGAACACATGTATATTGCCTTCTGTTCTACCGCCAAAATGCTGGTGCTTAAAACACTTTAGTAGGCATATCAGAACTTTATTATTGGAATATTTATTAATGTTTTTATTTAAAAAAATATAATTATGTCATTAAAAATATTGGAAGTCAACCATCATCCTAATTTGGCTATAAAATTGTTGATGAAATTGAATTTTTGAATATAAAAATAGGTGATCTAAAAACTCTTATTAATCCATATGCACTCTCCGGGCAACTAACATAAAAGTTTAATCAAAATTAATGATGAAATTGAATTTTTGAATATAAAAATAGATTTAAAATATGCAATTTCAGTGCAACTAACATAAAAATAAATTTAATCAAAATCAATATGAAATTGAAATTTTGAATATAAAAATAAATTTAATAAAAATAGAAAAAATCTTATTAATTCTTATTATCCTTATTGCACCTAGAATATGCAATCTCATAGCCACTAACATAAAAATGCACTCAGAATATGCAATCTCATGGCCACTAACATACCCAGAATATGCAATCTCATGGCCACTAACATAAAAATAAATTTAGTAAAAATCAATGGTATCCATCAAGCCATAAAACAATCTTACTCTTATGATTCAATCGTTTACTTACAATATGGTTGATCTTGATGCAGGTTTAAAATATTATGATTCAATCGTTTACTTGCAATATGGTTGATCTTGATGCAGGTTTACAATATTGAGGATTCCAACTAAAGCCAAATTTGTATAAAATATGTGATTGGCAATTATTGATAGTTAAGGTGGAGAACAAATTAAATACCTAGTGTAATAGATGGTTATTTAGAGAGGGTCATTTGGTACTAGGTAGTGGTATTCTAGAAAAATATACCATTCTCTAAGACCGATGGAGGATGGGGACTTAAGAATATTATTTTGTTTTCAAAGGCATTAGTTCAAGGACCACGTTTATGGGTTCAAGTCATAAATGCTGAGTACATGGCTCTGGATTTATTAGAGGAATGGATTAGAATTAGAAATCCTGTGAAAAAATTACAAAATGCATCAATAATGTGGAAAAAGGTCAATTCAACTTTTCCAATGGTTGGATGGTTATTTAGAGAGGGTCATTTGGTATTAGGTAGTGGTATCCTAGAAAAATATATCATTCCCTAAGACCGATGGAGGATGGGGACTTAAGAATATTATTTTGTTCTTAAAGGCATTAGTTCAAGGATCACGATTATGGGTTCAAGTCATAAACGCTGAGTACATGGCTCTGGATTTACTAGCGGAATGGATTAGAATTAGAAATCCTGTGAAAAAATTACAAAATGCATCAATAATGTGGAAAGAGGTCAATTCAACTTTTCCACTGGTTGGAAATTGGTTAGTGTGGTGAGTTGGGAAATGGGATGAAGTCCAAATTGGATTGGATCCTTGGGTTGGAAGAAAAGGATTTCACAGGTTACCTCCACAAATGATAAGAGAGTTAGGAAGTGAAAGGTTCTATACTCTAAGGCATATAGTAAATTGAGACATGACAACTCCCTGGCAGCGACATTAGTTTAGTTAACTTGGAGGGATATTGGACTAAAGGAAGAGGATGCTTTTATATGGAAAAGGTACATAGATGATTTAAAAGATGGTTTTGTCAGGATAAGAGATGATGAAGATCAACTTATGTGGTCCCAACATCCAACTAGTGAATATGTCCCAAAAATTGGATATAAGATTTTTGTTGTTCAATGAAGAAAGGATATACAAGAGTGGTGGTGGAAAGTTGTACAAAAGCTGAAGAGTTTGGAAAAATCTAAATTTTTTATGTGGTTGATATTGAATAATAAACTCTCACCCATGACCTATTGCAAAAAAGGAACTTTGTGGGACCTAGTTGGTAATGTCTGTGACAACTAGATGAAGAAACCCATTTTCATGTCTTGCCCATCTACAAAGCAGGTTAGGAAAGAGGTTGAAGGTATGACTGATTTGAAAAATGTTTAAGTCGGTAACACCATTAAAGAGATGTTTAGGAGATGGTGCACAAATAAAGAAAACTAGAGGGTTTAGATTGTTGAAACATTTATTTTTTCTAATCTTTAGACTTAAATATGTTTAATTCTTGTTAAATAAAGACAAACACACACTTAGATATCACCATTGATGAAGTCTTTTGTTTGATACAACGATCCTAAGTTCTTAAAAGTTATGGATGTTGGATCATGTTGTCATTGATGCCAATGGTTTGATTGATTGATGTCAAGTGATTGATTGATGCCAAATGATTGATTGATTGATGTAATGTAATATGTACTGTCCTTGATGAGAATGCATAGATGAAGATGGATCAATGAGTTGTCATTGATACATGATGAAGATGGATCGATGTGGTTTCATTGGTATATGATGCATTGTTGGAAAAATGTATAGATGACTCATTATTGTCTTATCATGATTGACAAGGTGCACAAATGGATGAACTCTAAAGTGGTCCCCTTAGGGTGAAAGCCCTTACGGGAAGACGCTTTGCAGATTGAGTTATCCTAGAAGAATGATTGGAGGACCCATGCTCTCATTATTGTCTTATCATGATTGATAAGGTGCACAAATGGATGAACTCCAAAGTGGTCCCTTATGGTGAAATCCCTCTTGGGAAGACGCTTTACGAATTGAGTTATCCTAGAAGAATGGTTAGAGGACCCATGCTTGTATGTGAGATAACGAGATGAAGATCAAGGAAATTGTTGGTGAAACTATCCTAGATGGATAGTGCTTGTCATGCCATTTCTAGTGGTATGTGGAATGTCACATAACTCCTCATGGTTTGAAAGTTATGGCCTTATGAAGATGAAGGACCCCCACATGAAGGCTTGAAGCCTCCAAGGTCAAAGAAGTCAAAGTGACCTAAAAGAAGAAATCATTATTTAAATAATAAAGTAAAGTGACAAAGTCAAGGTGGATTATTTAAATAATAAAGAAAAGTGACAAAATCAAGAAATGATAAAGTAAGGTGACAAAATCAAGAAGGAATATTTAAATAATAAAGTATTGGAGAACTTTCTATTTATGGAAAGTGGTTAACCCTAAAATAAGGAAAATAGGTTAAGTGACCTAGAAATG
>ML787916.1:360687-390307 GCA_009831015.1 Picea engelmannii | reverse complement strand
AGGTTAAGTGACCTAGAAATGGGTTAATATTATTTAAATGATAAAGTAAAGTGACAAAGTCAAGGTGGATTATTTAAATAATAAAGAGAAGTGACAAAATCAAGAAATGATAAAGTAAGGTGACAAAATCAAGAAGAAATATTGAAAGTATTGGAGAACTTTCTATTTATGGAAAGTGGTTAACCCTAAAATAAGAAAAATAGGTTAAGTGACCTATAAATGTGTTAAGTGACTTAAAAATGGGTTAAGTGACCTAGAGGATGAAAGTATAAATAAAATAGCAATGGTCTCTTGTAGGAGCACCTGAGTGGGCCCAATGGTTAAGAACATGTGTTATCTCCGAGGAGGTCACAGGTTCAAAACCGGCGGGAGGTAGGGATGCTTATATTGGCCCGTTGTGACAAGGCTGGAAGGGTAGACGACCCCTGGGATAGAGGTTCACTTCGCTGGGCCTCGGGATGTCTCGACCCCTGCTGAGTCACAAGTTATTGGTATATCTGGCTTGCGGGCTGTTGGATATACTCTTGAGAGGTTGTTATTGCCATGGTAAAAAAAAAGCAATGGTCTCTTGTAGATCATCATTTTTGTGGATCAATGGAGAGCTTCTTGTGAGAATATCTTTTGGAGTATTGATGGAGAGCTTCTTATGAGAGCTTCTTGAGCATTTTTGGCGTGGAACACTTGAGCATATTGAATATCTATAGGTGATTGAGATAAACAAAGGACATCTAAGCTGAATTTCTGAGGGAAGGTGAAGAAAAGAGGGCCGGAATTCAAGGGAGGATAAATTCGTTTCATGATGTTTTCTAAGGTATGTTATTTACAGGTCATCTCACCATTTTCACAATAACTTGTTTTCTATAATGATTCAAACTGTGAGATTGATATGCCATTGAGGAAACATATCCAAGTATCCATGGTAAAAAATTCAACTTGTGTTTCGTTGTATTTTTGGAGATATACTCCGTGGAAAATAGGGTTTGTGGCCAGTCCTAAAACTAGTCTAAAACAGGTGTTTCGAGTAAAAACGACATAACTTATTCATAATAGATCCAAATTCCTGAGACTAATTGTTTTGGTTAGATTACCGTCTTTAGTATGTTGTATAATAGTTTCATATCGATTCAACAAATATTCCGTGTGGGGCATGCTCTACAAGGTCGCTCTCTAGAATAAGCCAAAATTCAGTAAGGTATGCCATTTTTTCTGTAACTCCTTTTCTGAGAGGTTCCAAGTAGTGATGCCTGGAGGAATTGCATAAAACACACTGAAGAACATTGTGTATCAGTTTCATATATTTATTCATTACAGGTACAAAGTTATGATTATTTCAAGTTAGGGTTGCTGACTAATCCAAAACTAGTCATGGTTGAGACAAATAATTGATGAGTTGGCACATACATGAGGTGTATAGTTGATGATGTTGGTACATATTGATGATTCATTGTTGATGAGTAATTGACACATGATTTTTATATACTTGGTACATGGTTGGATGCACTTGTTTATGGTACAGGTTGATTACAGGTTATTTGGCACAGGTTGGTGCATGGTTGATGCACTTGTTTATGGTATAGATTGATATTTGTTGAGGATTGTTGTCTCATATCATTTGATGCTGATGGTGTAAGATGAGTCTTGCATTATAGAGCTGGTGCTCTTGTAGAGTTGTACTCTATTCAGTTGTGGCTGAAAACCCCCAAGGATTGTAGTTCGTAATAAAAAGAAAATTGTACATACATCTTGTGTTCTTTGTGTTCCTTGTGGTAATGACTTGTTGATGATATATTGTTGATATATGCTGCTGATATGTGTTGACATTTAAATGGTTATAAATGACAACAATGAGTGATGAGTTAATGGTGATTTTTAACTAAGGAGTTTTGGGAAAAAGAGCCCTATAATGTTCACCCCCCCCCCCTCGGTGTAGTTGGTGTGTCCAACAATTGGCATCAGAGTGGGCCTTCACTACAAGCCTTAACAAGATTGAAGGAGATCCATAGACACACAAATGGATGATGAAATACCAATCCTTTATGAGGAAAACTATTCTACTTGGAGAATAGAGATGAGAGTGTATTTGAAGACAATGGGAGAAACTATTTGGAAGGCAACCATTGGTGGATCAATTCCGTTGAAGAACAAGTCAAAGTTTGCAGCTCAAAGGGAAGGAAAGAGGAATGATGCATTGGCTCTCAAGACCATTCTTAGTGGACTCTCAAGCCCTATCAAAGAAAGCATGGAAAAATTCACTTCCACCAAGGATCTATGGCTAAATCTAGAGGAGACATATCAAAGAAAGAAGGAGAATGAAGATATTGAAGACCACTCCATCAAGATTATCAAAGGTAAAGAATCTCCAAAAACCCTTGATTGTATTATTTCTAAATGTGATCTTGAAAACATTTCAAGTGGAGATAGCACAAAGGAAGATCCCAAAAGTATTTCAAATGAAGATATAGAATCTCCAAAGACTCTTGATTGCAATGATTCAAAATCTGATGATGTTGAATTTTTCTCAAGTGAAGAAGATGATCTAGAAATATTTTGTGTAAAGTTTGATGGTAGTTATCCCATGGAAAGAATAGAAGAAGATCTATTAGAACTTCAAAAATAAGTTGAAGAGGTTTTATATAGATATAGAAGTGACCATTTTTATACACACTATAACTATCTTTTGGATAACACTAAGAAGTTTCTTAGGAGAAGTCAAAGGCACATCTTGAAGTTAAAGGGAATGCTCAAGGAACAAGAAGAGAGAAATAAGACTCAATTAGAAGAAAAGGAAGAAGAGATTACAAGACTAAAGAATGAAAAAGAAGATATGAAGGTAGATGATGAGATTAGCAAAAGTTCTGAAACTATTATTCATCTCAAGATCCAAATTGAAGAAACCAAAAGGGTAGAAGAACTTTTGAAGAATCAAAAATGAAAATGAAGAGTCATGTGATAAGTTAGAAGCTGAAGTTGTTGACCTTAGAAAGAAGGTAGAGAAGTCAAACAAATTCTTGAATAGCTTACAAATCTTGGATGAGATCTTGGAAAGTCAAAGATCATCATGTGATAAATCAGGACTTGGATACAAAGAAGAAGCTACACATGCTGAAGCAAGCACCTCAAAGAAGCATGAGGTAAGTCCATCAAAGAAGGAAGACAATGTTGAAATGAAACCATCTACACAAGGAAAGGAAAATTTCAAAAGAACAAAGCAAGGAAGACATCAAGAAGCTATCTTTGGGACACCAAAGCAAAGGTATGAAAGAATTTTTCACGGTCATTGTTATTCATGTAGTGAATATGGTCACAAATCTTTTGAATGTAGATCTTATGAAAGAAGATATAATGGAAGATTTCATAACACCATAAGGTGTTGGAGATGTGATCAAGAAGGACACATTGATGTTCACTGTAGCACCATGAGATGCTACAGCTGTAGTGGATTTGGCCACAAATCCCAAGAGTGTTGGAACACAAGAAGAAAGTCTATGATGAGGACTTCAAATAGCATGGCTAGAAGAAGGAATGAAGTAAGGAAGGGAGACATATTTGAAAATATGGATGCTCAGAGCTCAAGTTATGAAGAGTAGGGACATCTACAGAAGTGGGTGAAGAAGACAGAGCAGCCATAACAAAATGAAAGACTGAAGCGAAGTTCAAAAATGTCATCTATTGAGGCATACACGGGTGACAGTGGTATTAGTCACGTACATACGCAGGCTGACCTTGTATAGGTTGAGTACATACGCGAGTTGTCTATGCAGCAGATCGCGTATATGTGGTGAAGCCTAAGGAAAAGGGCTATGCATAGGGATTGCAGTTTGATGTGATGCTATAACTCTGTGATGCAAGGTCTGACATGGTTTATTGTAGGTTTTGACACTATTTTCTGCAGGTTTTCATGATTCTATATTGGATTATGTAAGGTGATGATGTAAAATAAATCTTGGATGCATGGCACTAAACCATAAGTATGGATTGATGCATCTTCTATTGAAGAACAATGTTGGTTATGACAGTGAAGTTATGACACCTTAGTTATGTGATATATCTTGATGATGTATTGAAAGCTTACTTGTTGAAAAGCTTGATGCATGCATTTAACATATGGATGGGATACATATTGGGACATGTGGTTGGTGAGTTGATGAGATGATCATGTTGTACATCATTGATGATCTATAGTTGATGCATGATTGATACTTTTCTAGTACATTGATAGAGGCACCTACTAGTGGTTTGATTGACACATGTTTTATGGAGGATTTGGCATACATGTATGGGATTCATTATTTTGTGGTATTGGTGCATGGCGATGTACATGTTTGGTACACTCATGTATGGCATATGCTTGATATTACTTGATTAACACAAAATTTGGTATTTGTTTGAGATACATGATTGTGGCACTTGGTTCATGTTGGAGACATATCATGAGTGATATGATACATTGTTTGGCATGTTGGTAGATCCACATGTTGGCATATTGATAGAGGCATATGATTGATACATTCCATGGATGATATCTTTTGGCACATTGCATGATGTTGATGTGCATGGTTGATGTACATAGGTGTTGTGCATGATAAGCACACATTTTTGTACAAGATGTGCTTGGTTGATATTTTGCTCATAATTCTTTATTTCATTGTTGACATATATTTTGCTTCATGATGCTTGGTATAACATGAGTTTGATGCATGAACAGGTCCAAGGATCATTATATGGTAGCACATTGTTCATCTCACAGAGAAGATAGAGGAGACATACCCATAGGGGGATTCATTCTTATTCCCATGATTCTAGGAGGAGATATTTATGAGATGCATACCTAGAAAAGAGCCCTATATTTGAAGAAAGAGCACAGAGGCATAATTCCATGAGGAGCGATGGTCACAGGGGGGGTATGTTCGATGTATTTTCAACATTACATTAGAGTGATATCCCTTGTTCAAAAGGGGAGAGATTATTCAGAGGAATATCAAAGGCGCTCAGACAGGGGGAGCAACCCCAAGGAAAGTTCAAGCAGGGGGAGCAGCCCCAAGAGGAAAATGGTCACTTTCCATTGATGTCAAAGGGGGAGAGATAGTCACATTGATGTGATTGATGATTATTGATTTGGAGAGATAGTCACATTGACTATTGATGTAGAGCATGCCTTATCTACATGTTGACATCAATAATTGGTAATTGGTGTTGACATCAATATTGGTATTGCCATCAATGCCAAAGGGGGATATTGTTGGATCATGTTGTCATCGATGCCAATGGTTTGATTGATTGATGTCATTTATTGATGTCAAGTGATTAATTGATGCCAAATGATTGATTGATTGATGATTGATGTAATGTAATATGTATTGTCCTTGATGAGAATGCACAGATGAAGATGGATCAATGGGTTGTCATTGATGCATGATGAAGATGGATCGATGTGGTTTCATTGGTATATGATGCATTGTTGGAAAAATGTATAGATGACTCATTATTTTCTTATCATGATTGATAGGGTGCACAAATGGATGAACTCCAAAGTGGTCCCCTTACGGTGAAAGCCCTCACGGGAAGACGATTTGCGGATTGAGTTATCCTACAAGAATGGTTGGAGGACCCATGCTCTCATTATTGTCTTATCATGATTGATAAGGTGCAAAAATAGATGAACTCCAAAGTGGTCCCCTTATGGTGAAATACCTCAGGGAAGACGCTTTGCGGATTGAGTTATCCTAGAAGAATGCTTGGAGGACCCATGCTTGTATGTGGAATAATGAGATGAAGATCAAGGAAATTGTTGGTGAAACTATCCTAGATGGATAGTTCTTGTCATGTAATTTCCTTTGATATGTGGAATGCCACATAACTCCTCATGGTTTTAGAGTTATGGCCTTACGAATATGAAAGACCCCCACATGAAGGCTTGAAGCCCCCAAGGTCAAAGAAGTCAAAGTGACCTAAAAGAAGAAATCATTATTTAAATGATAAAGGAAAGTGACAAAGTCAAGGTGGATTATTTAAATAATAAAGATAAGTGACAAAATCAAGAAATGATAAAATAAGGTGACAAAATCAAGAAGGAATATTTAAATAATAAAGTATTGGGGAACTTTCTATTTATGGAAAGTGGTTAACCCTATAATAAGAAAAATAGGGTAAGTGACCTAGAAATGGGTTAATATTATTTAAATGATAAAGTAAAGTGACAAAGTCAAGGTGTATTATTTAAATAAGAAAGAGAAGTGACAAAATCAAGAAGAAATATTTAAATGATAAAGTATTGGAGAACTTTCTATTTATGGAAAGTGGTTAACCCTAAAATAAGGAAAATAGGTTAAGTGACCTATAAATGGTTTAAGTGAATTAAAAATGGGTTAAGTGACCTAGAGGATGAAAGTATAAATAATATAGCAATGGTCTCTTTTAGATCATCATTTTTGTGGATCAATGGAGAGCTTCTTGTGAGAATATATTTTGGACTATTGATGAAGAGCTTCTTGTGAGAGCTTATTGAACATTTTTGGTGGGGAACACTTGAGCATATTGAATATCTATAGGTTATTGAGGTAAAAAAATGATATATAAGCCAAATTTCAGAGGGAAGGTGAAGAAAATAGGGCCGGAATTCAAGGGAGGATAAATTCTTTTCATGATGCTTTCCGAGGTATGTTATTTATAGGTCATCTCACCATTTTCACAATAAATTGTTTTATATAATGATTCAAACCATGATATTGATATTCCATTGAGGAAACATATCCAAGTATCTATGGTAAAAAATTCAGCTTCTGGGTCGTTTTAGTTTTGGAGATACACTATGTGGAAAATAGGGTTAGTGGCTAGTCCCGAAACTAGTCTAAAACAAGTGTTTCGGGTAAAAAAGTCATAACTTCTTCATAACAGATACAAATTTAGTGAGACAAATTGTGTTGGTTATATTACATTCTGTAGTATGCTGTGTAACAGTTTCATATTTATTCAAAAATTATTCTGTGCAGGGCACGCTCTACAAGGTCGCTCTCTAGAATAAGCCAGAATTCAGCAAGGTATGCCATTTTTGCTATAACTCCTTTTCTGAGAGGTTCCAAGTAGTGACAAAACACAATGAAAAACATTGTATATCATTTTTATATATTATTCATTATAGGTACAAATTTATGATTATTTAAAGTTAGGGTTGTTGACTAATCCAAAACTAGTCATGGTTGAGACAAGCAGTTGATGAGTTAGCACATACATGAGGTGTATAGTTGATGATGTTGGTACATATTGATGAGTCATTGTTGATGAGTAGTTGAAACATGATTTTTATATACTTGGTACATGGTTGGATGCACTTGTTTATGGTACAAGTTGATTACGGGTTGTTTGGCACAGGTTGGTGCATTGTTGATGCACTTATTTATGGTACAGATTGATAGTTGTTGAGGATTGTTGCCTCATATCAGTTGATGATGAGGGTGTAACATGAGTCTTGCATTATAGATCTGGTGCTCTTGTAGAGTTTTACTCTATTCAGTTGTTTCTGAAAACCCCCAAGGATTGTAGTCTGTAATAAAAAGAAAATTGTACATACATCTTGTGTTCTTTGTGTTCCTTGTGGTGATGACTTGTTGATGATATATTGTTGATATATGTTGTTGATATGTGTTGACATTTAACTGGTTATAAATGACAACAATGAGTAATGAGTTAATGGTGATTGTTAACTAAGGAGTTTTGGGAAAAAGAGCCCTACACTGTTCACCCCCCCCCTCTCTCAGTGTAATCGGTGTGTCCAACAATGGAGCCACCCACTAGTTAAAGGGTCAAATCGCTAAAACAGTCTTCAAAATATCGAGTTTTGGGGTTTCACAGACCTAACAGTCCAACATATAAAGATTCTCAATGTCCCGACATGCGAAATCGTGAGACTACGATAAGTTTTAAGTCATGTTAATTAAGGCAGTAAAAACGATTAATACTAATTAATCACATCACGACTTCGCGATTCGGGGATCCTGACTCGAGCGACCACCAAAGTCCCGATATACAAAATTGCAAAACTAGCTTATATTAAACCGAGTTAATTAAACGATTAATAATGATTAACGATAATTAAATCATATAGCAGTTTCACGTTTCAGGAATCCTGGCTTGAACGACAACTTGAAATACCGATACCCGAAGTCACAAAACCCTTAATTAATCACAATTAATTAAAATGTTAAACTCGATTAATATTAATTGATTAAATCACGATCTCACGATTCGGGGGTCATAACTTGAAATGAAATAAGATCGCCTGGGACTCCAAACCCCGAAATGGATTAAGGTTAAACACGATTAATTAACAGGATAAAACTTGATTTGTTAACACCTTTAACAGTCTTATCTCCTGTAAAATTTACGTTGGTTTGAAATGCGGGTAAATTCAAATGATCTCTATGCTTTTCCCGGATCACGAAATATCGACCATTAATGACATTAATAGCTGATTTAGGGAAATGATTTCAAATAAGATCTTGCTTTATCGCCCAAATATTTTGAATAAATGAATTAAATGTGTTGTCAAAAAAGGTCTACGCAGATTGATACTTTTAAGGCAAATAAGATTTTTCATTTTTTGAATTACATTCTCATTTTCACAAAGTTTGGTTAACAAGGTACTCAGTCCTGTGTATTTTCTGTGACAAATAATAGGTTTTAATTTTAGAAATGCTACCATGCCACCGTGAAAAGATGCTAAAGAGACTAGTGAGGGTTCAGGCCATAGTTCAGACGTTATCTCTGATACCTCACCCAGAAGTATAAACACAGTTAAAACCTGGATGAAGGTACTCAACATCCTACAATACGAACTGGTAAACTGCCCTGATGATTCAAGCGACAACGAAAAGGAAGACTTATCTATCAAATACAAGACTATTGCTCAGGTAGAGATGCATAAGGTAGCAACAAGGCTGAGTCTTTTACCCTACAATGACATGATTAAATGGGCACTAGATCATGTGGATATTCCAACTAGAGCTATTTTCAATTCTCAGAAGGTAGTTGTTGGGTCATTTCGGTCGAAACACATACATGTGATGTATTAGTTGTCTTCAACATCAAACTTCACTTACAATACCAGTTTTCTAGAGAATTTTAGCAAGAAGGAGTGTGATCAATATGGGAAAAATCTTTCGGATTTGATCAAGGACTAGTTCTCATGCCCCGAAAAGTTCAGAGTTGATTCTCATGACATATACTGAATCTCATCATTGCAACCACATTTCATGTATATAGCCATGATGATGTGCAGACTTTATGGAAAAGAGAACACAACCCATTTATTTCTACAATGGGTACCCATTATACACACAGTGGGGGAAAGTTATTCTTTCGACTGAGCGAAGATATTGTTGGACAGTCTGGGAAATTACAGAATACCATGTGAAGAAAGCCAAGGGGAAATCAACTTCATTTTCCATGTCAGCTTATATTATGGACACCATCTATTTCATGACGCCTTTCCCGCTGATGGGATGGAGCTGGACTCCAGATAGTAGAGAACCAATTCATATTTATCATTCAAAACTCTAGGAAGACAAGGTGAAAGATTTCTTTTATGAAATCTGTAATTTGGTAGCAGTGTCGATGCACATTGCTATTTTTGGTCACCCACCTCCTAGAATTTTAGATACAGTTGTGGCTAACCTGGATAAAGTGGCAGACTGATATATCAAGGAACACTTATCTTACATCATAGTTTTTCGTTGTTCTGTTCCCCCATACGCTTTACTGCAATATTTACCAGACCGACTAGTGTGCTGCGAGGTCACACTACAAACTGTACTCGGAGGAATTAGAAAAGAACTCAAAGCTGTGCAAAAAAAGGTATGGCCATCTTTTCCCTTACAGATTGGTGTATTTTCCTTATTGGATTTCGACCACTCCAGAGTGGAAGCTGCGACATTAGAAGAAATAAAATTGGTTAACATTGAATTTAAGAAGCACAACCCGTAGAAGGTTGTGGGTAACCATATGGATAATTGCAATCTTAAAAAGTATGAACATGAATAATCCCCTCAGGACAAAGTGTTCCGAGGGGTGAGATCTTACCAGGAAGTTTTGAGCCGAGTTCAAGCCCTATCACCTGATAAAATGGTTGATTTTTACAACTTCCAAAAACACTGAAGGAGTAGTCTTCCGAAATTATTACAAGGGGAAAACTCAATGTCTCCTGCTACACAGTAGACAGAGACCCAGAATCCAGAAGTCAGAAACTCTAGCAAACAAGAAGCCTCAGAAAACTCAGAGAATTCTGAGATCTTGACTCAGAAAAAGGATATTCCGGCAACAGAGGTATATGATGACCAGGCCAAAGATCAACCAGAGACATTAATAAAGCAAGGAGAAGATAGGCCACCATCTTCACCAGATAAATCAACTACAGATGAGACCGGAAAACAGTTATCCACAGAAATTGACAACCCCATTCAGATTGTCACGCCATTACAGTCCACTAGAGGAAACCCCAATGCAGAGGTAATACTCATAGGAGATCTCACGCCCATATCTATTGAAGAGATACCTCCCTCCAATTTATTTTTCAGTAAGAAAAGGAAATATGTGGTGAAGAAAGAAATGCATGAGAAAGAGGGTGCAACAGTAAATAAACATAGAGTATTATCGGATGGACAAAATTTGGAAGATGAATATTTTTCTACAGAGGTAGCCGAATCTTTGGGAGCTTTTGCAACAACTAACCTATTCTCAATCAATAATCTAAGAGAAAGACTGAAGAATAGGAATCAGATGATAATTTAGTTGCAAAATCAAATAAGGAATGCAGAAATGAATGTCAGAGAAGAAGTCAATAAAGGACTGGAACAGGCTAGAGCTAGTGATAAACAAGAAATCCAACTGCTCAAGTCCAGTCTTGACGAGATGCATAAGAAGATGCAAGTGAGCGAAATATAGACTATCCAACAAGATGAGTTGATAAAACAATTACAAGACAAGTTCAGTTCCACTGAGAAAATGGTTGTGGATATAACACTGTTTCAAGCTCAAGCATTGGAGGTGCTAAAGAAACTGGAAATATCTTAACAGAGCATGCTCTCTAAAGAAAAAATCGTCCAAAATCATTCTCAGATGATGGATGAATCATTAAGTAATATTGTTTTAAGAGAGAGAGAGGCTATCATTGCCCGAACTACCTTCCAGGAAGCGGTTATATCATCAACAAAAGAAGGAAGAGCTATGGCATCTGGGTTGTCTATTTTAGAGCAAACCAGAGGTGATATTATACTAAAGACTTGGGAGTCAAACATAGCCGAAGGTAGGAAAATGGATAAGGAATTGAAAGAATCTTGTGAAGAATGTTTTTGTTCACTTAACAAAGAAATATTAGGCTTCGATAAAGAAGATAGTTCTGGAACAATAGGTCACATTAATATAGCCAAACATCAGCTTGATATTAAAACAAATATGGAAGAAGCCCAAACTGAAATATCACAGATAAAGGAAGTTGATATTGCTCAAATAGATAGATGGCTAGTGAATCATAATCTACAACTGCAGTCTATTATTTCAGAGGATAGACATATATAAGAGAGATTGCCTCAACTGGAAAAGAAATTATACATTTTTTAGGCTAATAACTTAACAGGGTGTTTCGGGTTGGTAGCCGAATTTGTGGGCAGGTGCATCAAATGTATTGAGCAGGGAAAAGGTAGTACCTCTGGAAACAAATGAATACAATCTGTGTACATTATCTATTTTGGAGATAGAAGACAGGAAGGGAAAACATTCATGCCAACATAACGAGAAGATCAAGAAGGTTGCAAATGAAGCGTTTCAGTTTCCATATTTTGTAATTTTAATTATTCTGAAGATAGAGGAATTCCAACCGTTTGAAGTTGAGAACTTTTGTATAAATGCATATTCGAAAGAAAGAACAAAGGCTACTTCTTGCCGGTTGTAATCGAGAAAACTCTCCTCATTGAGAATTAATACAAGTGCAGACTAGAGATTCCACATTTCGCTCATTTGCGTTATGTGTTCTTCTGTCTTTCCACATTCTAGCATTTTTCATATATTTCCTTGATGAATGCCTGATCACAATTTAGTACAACATCTACTGTGGTTATGTTTCACTTAGTTATCTAATAACAAACAACTTTTCCTTTGTATTTACTGTTAGTAGATACAAGACCTATGAATTACTTAGATTGCTACATTTTAAGCTTCATTTAAAGTTATATTATCTATTTTCTTCCTCTGCAACAAAGTAATATTATTCTGTATTTGATGCCTTTCTTTGTTTAACAACTTTATGTTTTTCTTTCATTACATCCAATATTTTCAAATTTAACTCAACCACGAAAAATGACCTCTGAGTTGTCATACTATTAATTCAATTTAAGGAATTTTTCTCACATAACTGAGACAAAAAAAACAAACTTTTAAACTTTCATCATTTCCTGATGCCTGACATTGTTCTTTGAGCCTTAAGTACAAACTCAGGAACAATACAGAGCACTCCCAATAAATGTTTCTTGGGGAATATAGCTAGCTAGAAACTTGAAACTAATTGAGGACAAAGAAACGTTACCTTTGAAAAGTGTTGTACAAGCTCTCAACATTCTATATGCTTTTCCCCAAATTTAGGATAAGCAAGTTGTACATCATTATGAATAAGTTGATCTCAATATTCCATGGACTTACTTCTAGGATGCTTCCCAGGGGATTCCTCCTAGAGGTGGCACTTGAGGGATAATCCACCTATCGATTCATCATAGTGTATCTTTCATAGCAGGTGTTGGAATGGAACAATTAATTATAGTGAGTTATTAGCACTTAAATTGGTTTTAATGCTGGCTAGGGGGTACAAAATAGAGCACATCCAAATATTTGGGGATTTGCTTCTTATCATTCAGTGGATGAGACAATAAACATAATCGAGGAATTCCACTTTCCAACCTTTATTTATTAATATTAGGTCACTTTAGTCATGGCACTAGATGGATTATCAAAACAAGGCTTAGGTCTAAACTAAATGTTTCCTTTCATGTGTAAAGCTATGGACAACTACCATAGGTAAATCAGACCTAAGAACTAAGGTTCTCTAATACCACTATTAGAGTACGCAAAATGGAGATAAGCATGGATTTCATTTCTCATTGATATGATACATCTATAAATTCATTATCTTGACCTTTGGTTTCATCTTCCAAGAGGTCTCTTGGACTCCCGATGATTATCCATATTCACTTATGTCTTTTCATATTTGGTATGAAGTGAATAATACAATAATATCATAAGCCTTACAAATTATGTTTCCAACAGATTTCTAAATTGTATCATAAAATAATCATCGTCTTTCTTTTGAATATACTCATGAACCTTAGACATAAATTTACATCACAAATTTATGTTACTATAAAGGACTTTTCCAAAAATTTGAAAGCATCCAAGGTCTAGAACAATAGTGTAACACACCCACGATGAGGCTAAAAATAAAAATAAAAATTTGTCCTCCTTCTAGGAACAAATTCCCTCTCTCTACGGGTTCTAATTTGGAAAGTCTGGGACTTAGCCCAACCCTCCGCTCAAGATTATTCGATTCTCTAAGTCAAATGAGACTTTGAGACCTTGATAGGCTCACCTCTTAATCAAACACAGACCCTTTCTACCTCTTGTGCAAGTCTTATGATACCCGTGACCTTCTCCTTCGCGGTTCAACGAAGTCTTGGAGTTGGCATTAACCCCTTTTCTCTTGGCCCCTCCTTAGATGTGACCTTTGGTGATGACCTCACGTAAACACACAATTGCGGGCATGACCAAAGGCGATTTGAAACCAAACTACTTTTTGGCCCGCAATTCTCCTCGAGCCTCCACGTGTCCTTTTCCCAAAACCATGGTTTGGATTGCGGCCCGCCCTCAACTTTTTAAAGTTCACGCACCTCCGATCCCCACAATGCTACGGGACTGTTGATCTCACAATATTGATGGTGTCTTTGAACTAATGGCTCAGATCTATCCCTTTCAAAGCTATGGATTAGATCTGACCTCTTTCAAATCAACGACTGTGATTTGTTTCGGAATTCCAGACTTCAGAATTCTCAAGTCCCAAACTTTCCTTTCTTCCATATGTCAATCTTCCGGAGTCGAAGTTTTGTGGACACCTTTCCTTCTCAATCAATGGCTCTACCTCCGCTTCGGGGATTTGACCCCTCAACTAGATCAATGGTCATGCGACCCTTTTCTCGATCAATGGTTGAGATTTCCTTCGGGTCTCCGAACTTCTGAGATCTCAAATATCAACTTCACTTCCCCTCGAAGTAGGCATATTCCTTCCACGTTTCCACTTGAATCGAATGGTTGAGGCTTACTTCAGCTATTTACTTGAAATCTACAGATTTATGCCACCTGTCCTCTTGATATGATGGTTATGGATTACTTCGAGACTTTACCCGAAATCCACAGATCTACGCCACATCTCTTATAGATCAAACGGTCCAGATTCTCCTCGGATGATCCGATGCTTGAGATTTACTTCGGCTCTCTAGCTCTCAGGACTTCAGGTGTCTCAGATCTCAATTGAAAAATATCGAACATATTTCTCCAGAGTCCACAATCTGCCGCCACGTGTCCCTCTGGATCTGGTGGTCCATATTCACTTCGGGTCTTCGGGGTTCGGAAATATTAACTCTCAACCGAAAACCCCAATACAATTCACTTGGAGCTCACGATCTATTGAAAAGTGTCTCCTCGTAGATCGACGACTCTCAGTTCTTCGGCCCTTTGATGTTTTGGCCCTTCGGTGCTTCAGCCTTCGGGGGTTTCAACTCTCAATCTAAAACTCTCGAGGTGATTCCTATGAAGTCCACGATCTATCATCATGTGTCCCTTTGGATCTGACGGTTCAGATATCCTTCGGCTCTCTAAGATTTGGGAACCTCAAATATCAAAATTTACTTTCACCTGAGGACAACGGATCTCTACTATGTGTCCCTTTCATTCTGACGGTTAAGATTTACTTCAAGACTCTGTCTCTCTAGGCTTTAGGAGTTTCAACTCTCAATTTGAAACTCTCGAAGTGATTTCTCCGAAGTTACTGATCTGCTGACATGTGTCTCCTAGTGATCAATGACCAAGATCAAATTTAGGACCTTGGCCAGTCCACCCTCCCGTACACACAAATGTTAAATCTCATGAACCTTACCTTATATCGAATGACTATCGTCCCTTCGTGCTCAGATCCGACGGTTAGGATCTGTTTCTTCCCAGCGTTTCTCCTCTGCTTTCCTAGACGATGATCTAACAGTCTGGGCTTCTCTCCACAGTCGTTCTGGCGGCTGCCATCACTCCTCCTTCTGATATTTGGATGTCTTCCGACTTGGGAGAGTTTGGTAGATGTTCAAAGTCCTCAACCTTCATTCCTCTTGCAATTCTGGATATTTCAGTTCTTTCCTTCGTTCTTGAAAACGTTATCTCTTCTGATCTTTTCGATTCTCTCAGACCAACGGTACCAAGGGACTCCGTTACTCCATAGATTTCCAAAAGGGATCATGACTGCCCATATCACAACTATTTAGGTTCTGGCGGTCATGATCTGATCGATATCAAGGTGTTCGCCGATCGACGGTTCACAGCAATTGCGGGGTCCCAACGTGCGTGCTCTTTATCAGAGAACTTAAACTCCTCAATATGGAAGTACTCACCCAACTTGGTTGAATCATAGTCGTTGATCTTCCAGCTGACGCGATCAATGACAATGGTGAATTGCAGGCCGCGAACTAGCACGTCCGCTACTTTCACCTTCACACTCTGCAATGATTCCCCACCCTCGATCTCCATCCATAGATCGATGGTCGTAACAATTTGACATCTTGGAGCTTCGAGTTCCAAGGTTCCTAGACCCAGGTCACATGGGTCTTCATATAACTCTTGGGCTATGATACCCTCTCTTAGTTGGGTTTTTGGTTAAGGAAATAGGTATAGGTTTAGAGTCTCCTAGACTACTGATTTGAAGGGAACACCTTCCCAACTCGCAGAGCTTTAAGATCTGAATCAAGGCAAGGTTACTTGTGAGGTTACCAAAATGGTAGCTATGCCAAGAGGCTTTCTCTGACTCTGGAACGGTGATGTAAATCCCTGGGGAAAGCCTTTTCAAGCGACTAAGGTGGGGCGTATGGAAAATCAGGTAGAAATATAGGTTCTCAAGGGAACGAACGCATACTCATAACTTAATCATTTAATACAGAGAAAGAACCCTTTATAGACACATAAATACTTGCATGCATCCATTATTTACAATTCAAAACATAAGGAAATAAAACACTTATCAGAACCATAGAGCATGATGCGACTGTTGAAAGGGGTGCTCATTTCCACCCAACCATAGGCTCAGTCACTCCCAATGGACTTATCACTGGCCACCCCCGAGCTTAAACCACGATTCTTTGAGATTCAATCTCTTACTTACATCTTAACGAAAGTTAGGGACGAAGGTTATTCTCCTTCTCCCAATATAGAAATAGATCAGGATGAAGGTTAATCTCCTTCTCCTGACTTAATCTCTATTTTATATGATCATAACTCACTGTTCCTCTTTTAGTCCTTCCTCATACCCGAGAGCTTCCTCTCTCATCTCTGCATTTTCTTTGCAGGTCTCCCTCTGTCCACCACACTTCCTTTCTTTCCTTCCTCAACAAGATTGCGTGTGGATCGAATTCCCAGTTCGTGGTCAGGTCTGGAAGCCTTACGGATGGGCAGTATGCCCCATCCCCTCATTAAATCTTGAGGAGGCCTTCCCACCTACCAGCCTGACTGTAATTCATTCCTGGGTCAGAGGGATGTTCTGATTTGAGCAATTAATTTGAGCATGGTACTAGTTCTGTGGAGGTTAACGTAACCATTCCTGGTCCCCTCCACCACCTTTCACAACATTTCATGGTCTCTCTTAGCACATCACCTCTTTCAATAGTAATGAAACATGTAACCATTTTCTATTAAAATAACAAAATTGACATTCATCGACCTTTTACATGAGGTCCATCAAATCAAACATTCACACTTTTAAGTTTTCCATAGTTCCTTGGCCCATATAGTTATATTTACAAACTAGGGGAAATGTGGTGTTACAATTCTCTCCCCCTTAAAGGAACATCTTCATCGGTGTTCTATCTTTCATCATGACATGCATGTACATGAGAAAACAAAATCGGATATGCCTGTCTCATGTCATCCTCCATTTCCCACGTAGCCTCATTTAGTTCAAAGTGTTTACACTACACCTTGACCTGTGCCATGGTTTGGTTCCTAAGTGAGGTTTCCTTCCTGTCTAATATGCATTGGGGTTCTTGCAGGAATTCTCCCTCTGGCTCCACCTGGATCACAGACGAGTCAATTATATGATTAGCATCATGTACATATTTCTTCAATAATGAAACATGAAAAACATTATGTGCCTTTACAGTGGGAGGAAGTGCTAGTGGCGCAGATCCCCACCCTAGAAAGGTCTGCTGACCTCCCAGTCTTTGGATATTGCTATTCCCCTGAGCTAAAATTTCTCTTTAGTTCCCACTGGAACCTTCAATGTAAATAAAACCACAGGTCCTTCTAGAAGTTACGCCCATGCGGACAAATACTAGGCTTGAACCTCTACTCCACGTGACCACTGGAGTGACCACTATCTTAACCCAAAGGGCTCTTCCAGTTCGTGACTTCACGTTTCACAATTTCGAGATTCTTGCTATGAGTCACCTTGACTCCTTCGATTCCCAAAACCCCAAAATGGGCTAATGATCCTTAGCTCCTCATGCCTTCAGCATATGACCTCCAACCAAATCCCGGGGCCTCTCCTCTGAGCGCATCACAATTTCACGACTCGTGAGTTCGCGATGCGACTCTTCTCCTTTATTTCCCGAAGTTTGAACTCGCGAATTCTTTGCCACGGATCAATGGTCTTGAAAACTCCCATGATATTATGGTTTAGATTCTTGTTTTTCGAAGTCAGGACTTCACAAATCACGACTTCTGGGTAGTCATTTCCTCCACTCTCCCGACTCTTGAAATGCAAAATTTTGGAGCGTCCAATCAACGACTCACACTCTTCTCAATCTAATGTCTTCTACCTCTCCTGAGCTTGCGAGTGTTGAAAGACACTCGGTCTTATCCTCTCCACTGATCTACTAGATCCAACGGTCCACGGAAAATCGATGTTTCTCCCTAAGAGAATTCCAACCATCCGTTCAGGTTCTCAAGGACTCCTGGCCAAATAACTTGGTGTCCTTCCTCTTGAGCTTGGTTTCTACGAGGTGACTTCAACCCTCATCCTTCCTTTGAACTTTCCAAGTCTCTATCCCTCCTGAGATTGATTCCTGCTGCAAACTCAAGGATTCTAATGGATTCTTGCACACACTCCTTGCGGCCTTCACAATAACCATTGATTATCCAAACACTCCCCTCTGCACACTCCTTGCGATGGAAGTTCTTCAACCACTCCCTTGGGTTGCAAAAGTCTAAGACTTCAAATGAGCCTACGCACACCTTGCACGACTCTATGCTATACCTACACTTTTGTTAGTATAAGAACAACTCTATCTCTCCTGAGATTTTCTAAGGTAAGACTAAGAATCTTGTCAACGCACTCCTTGCGGACCTTCACTGCACTCCTTGCAAGAATTCTCAGGACGAGAAGAAATTGAAACTTATACTCTCCCTCTCATAGACTTCATAAATTCAACTTGAAATCATACACATAAGGCATTAAAACAAATGCATAATAGAGGATATAAGCAAATTGTAAACATACCATTCAATATATGTAAACAGTGACCATAACAACACCATGAAATTGATCAAAGCATTCTTGTATTAATTCAAGTGCTTCTGTACATGGTTTTCTATATCAACACCTATGATCTCAAACAACTTCTACAATCTCTGTTCTTCTCCACTCTCCTATGCTCTCTTTCTCTACAACTTCTACTCTTACAATTGAGAATAATGATAATAATCTACGAGGGATATTTATTGAGTTTTCCCTCCTACAACTCTAATATATATTATCGAATTAAAATATCTATCTATTTTACATTTATTACACTAAATGCCTCCAACTGACAGATGAGAGAAAACGCTCAAGATCTACATTACAATCCCCAAAATATTTAAGAGAAATCACGTCCTCTCAGCTATTACATTAATGTTTCATCTTTAAATTTCAAAACATCTTCAAAATGCATGCTGGTGTGTATCCAACTGTCCTCCGCTTGCACTTTGCTGGCGATGCTCCTGCATCATACTCCTCTGGATGAAAAATTCATGGACTCTTGTCCATGAGCTCCTGCACCGTCTATCCATGTTTCTGGATATCTGCTTCACTTTCCCAATTGGCATCCTCAATCGGGTGTCCTTTCCATTTTACCAAATATTCAAAATGTGTCTTCTTCCGGGTCTTCTTGCCAATTCTTTGATCAATGATCTTTTCCATCTACGAATTTTTATCTACAGGCATATGTTTGACCCACTGAACTTCCTTTTAATTCTCTTCTCCTCTCGGTTCATCATCTATGTAAGGGTACAGATCTGCTACGTTGAATATGGGTGATATGCGCACATCATTTGGCAATTCTATCTCATAAGCATTTGCCTCAAATTTTCTTAAAATATTACACATCCCTATCTTTTTCATATTCATCTTATTATATGTTCCCCTTGGGAACCTTTCTTTTCTTAGGTGTTCTAAGACTAAATATCCCACTTTGAATTGAAGCTCTCTTCTGTGTTGATCTTCTCTATGCTTGTATTCCTAGTGGGAACTCTGCAATCTCTCTTTAATCTTACTGTGGAGCTCCTGCATCTCTGCTGCAAAATATTCCGCTCCAGCACTCCTGAAATCATTCTTCTCTAAGTCTCTTAACTCAGATACTCCTCTTGGCTGCATTCCATACATTATATGGAATGGGATCTTTCCTATGCTCCAGTTAGGTGAGTCGTTATATGCAAATTCCACTTGCGGCAGAATTTGATCCCACTGACTATGATGTTCAGCTAATAAACTCCTCAATAAGTCTCCCAAACTCTGATTTACTACCTCAGTCTATCCATCCATTTGAGGGTGATATGTTGAGATAAAAGATAAATTCATCCCTAGCTTCTTCCATAGTGTCCTACAGAAATGACCAACAAATTTGGTATCTATTTCCAAAAGAATACTCTTGGCTAAACCATGAAGTCAAACAAATTCTTTGAAAAATAGATTTCAATGTGTGTTGCATCACTGATTTTCTGACATGGAATGAAATGTGCATTTTTGAGAATCTGTTGAATATCACAAACATGGAATCACAGCCTCTCTGTCTCCTTGGCAGTCCCAACAAAAAATATATGCTTACCATGTCCCATGGCCTCTCTGGTATTGACAATGGTTGATACAACCCTGTATTCTATCTTTTCCCCTTTGCGTGCTGGCAAATTCTACATCTATTCACAAACTTATTGACATCCGTCCTCATCCCTGGCCAATAATACAAACTTTTCAGTTGCGCAAATGTCTTGTCATGGCCAAAATGTCCAACCAATCCTCCACTATGTTTTTCCTTCAAAAGGTTTTCTCTCATAGAAATCTTCGGGATACACAACTGATTTCCTTTGAATAGTAATCCATCCTGAATTAAATATTCAATCCATTGGCTCTTATCTATCAGAATAGGATTCTCACATGCTTCATAAGCGTCCTTGAAATCTGAATCATCTCTGTACATGTCCTTAAGGCTATCAAAACCTAAGGTCTTCACTCGAAACTCCTATAGAATCAAACATTTCCTGCTCAATGCATCAACAACCTTGTTATCATTTCCAGAAATGTTCTTTATAACAAAAGTATTGTTCTGCATAAATTGAACCCATTTTGCGTGTTTCTGGTTCAGTTTTTCCTATTTGGTTATAAACTGTAAGGCCTAGTTGTCACTATACAAAACGAATTCTTTTGGAACCAGGTAGTGCTTCCATTTATTTAATGCTTGTATGAATACATAAAACTCCTTATCATACGTGGAATAATTCCTTTTGGCATCGTTCAACTTCTCACTGAAGTATACAACTGGTCTATTGTCTTGACTTAAGACTGCTCGAATCGAAAATCCACTTGCGTCACATCTCACTTGGAATGTTTTACTAAAATCTGGCAGAACCAGAACTGGCTGTCCAGTTATATTCTTCTTTAACAACTTGAAACTTTTCTCTCCAATTTTTGATGAACATATCCCACTAAAATTTCTGATGAACTTCCTGTAAAAACTAGCTAGTCCATGGAATCTTTTGACTTCAAAGATATTCCTCGGCGACAACCACTCTTTGATTGATTTTACCTTCTCAGGATCCATCTTCAACTCATTCGAAGAGATCATGAAACCCAAATAAATGAGTTCTGTCTTCATGAAAGAAGACTTCTTCAAATTTATCATCAATTTCTATTGTTGCAACCTCCTCATCACTGAAGCTAAATGTCTCAAATGTTCTTCCTTAGTCTTATTGAAGATCGGTATATCATAAAGATATACAATGACAAACTTCCCAATGAAATCTTTTAATACTTTGTTCATCAATATCATAAAAGTGCTTGGCGCATTCGTCAAAACAAATGGCATGACAAGCCATTCATACATCCCTTCATTGGTCTTGAATGTTGTCTTCCATTCATCACCTTCCCTCATTCTAATATGATGATATCCTCTTTTTAAATCATTTTTTGAAAAAAAAATTGCCCCACTCAAGCAATCCATCAAGTCATCCATACTGGGTAAAGGAAATCTATACCTGATGGTGATTTTGTTTATAGCCCTCGAGTCTGTACACATTTTCCATCCACCATCCTTCTTCGGACTTAACACCGTTGGTACAACGCATGGACTCAAGATTTCTCTAATAAACCCTTTTTCCATCAAATCCCATACTTGCTTCTTAACTTCTTCATTCTCTCGCGGTGTCAGTCTGTACGTTGGTTTGTTCGGTAAACTTACTCCTAGTATAAGGTCAATGTGATGGCTTATACTTTTGATGGGTGACAATGAACAAGGTAAATCATCCACCACTATATCAACGAAATTCTCCAGCAGTTCCTGAATCTCCATAGGTAGATCATCTATTGAGGTACTTGTCAATATGACTCTAGGTTTTCTCACCACAAAAAACTGCATTTATTCATCTTTCTTGACTTCCTCCAGAAGTTCCTTCCCACTCATGAGAAGTATAGTATTGGTTGTTTCATATTTCACCTTCTTGTCTTCAATTGACAACAACATATGCGTCCTACCATTCTTCTCCAAGGTGTATGTGTTCTTTCTTCCACCATGAATAACATTTATGTCATATTGCCAAGGCCTCCCCAACAAAAGATGACAAACATCCATGGGAATAACATCACATAATATCTCATATCTATATTCCCCTATCTTAAATTCAACTAAACATTGTTTAGTGACAGTTACCTGATGTCCTTTTTGCAACCATGAAACCTCATATGGCCTTAGATGTGCAACTGTCTCCAACTCCATCTTTTCCACCATTTCTGTGGATACTAAGTTATCCATGCTTCCACTATCAACTATCACCTTGCACACCCTATCCTTGGTCTTGCAAGAATTCCTAAATAAGTTGTTCCTCTGGACTGGATTCTCCATCTCTTTCTCTGGATTCAAGAGAATTTTACTCATCATTAAGGATATTCCACCTTTTGCATCTTCTGCCTCAAAATTTCGCCTTTGCACTTATGAAATGTGAGCTTTGCCTCCTCCATCCCTCTTTCTATCGGGACATTCAAAAAATTCATGTCTTATCTTTCCACAGACAAAACACTTTATTTCACCTCCTCTGCCTCTTCCTCTTCCTCTTTCTCGAGGAAAAGTGTTCCTATTTGCATACTATCCTCCTTGTGAGCTTCCTCCCCTTTCTGGGTGGTTATGAGGTTTATTTTCTTCATCCTTGGGCTTCTGTACTATGTCCTAGGCAATTTCTTTGCCTCTGCTTTGACTTCTACCTCTTCCCCTTTTACCTTGATTTTGAGCCAATTTCACTTCTACCTTTGAAGCAATCTGATAAGCATCTTCCACATTCTTGATTGTCACCATGCTTATCTCATCCTAAATATCATATCTCAGGCCATTAATGTATATGGTGACTTTTTCATCATCACTCTCGTGATGACCAGCTCTGATGTTTAACCTGTAAAATTCCTTTGTGTATTCCTTCACTGTCATCCCTTTCTGTCTCAAATTCTGCATTCTTCGAAACCGATTGATTTGGTAATCTTTGGGTATGAATTTGTCTTTCATTTTGGCAACCATCTTGTCCCAACTTTTAATTCTTTGTTTTCCTTTGCAACGCCTGTCAGCCTACAGTTCATCCCACCACAGTGTTGCATGCCCTTTCAGTATAGTGACAACGTCCTTTACTTTCTTATCTTCTTCGATATCCTCATAGTCGAAGTATTTATCTAGAGCTCTAAACCAATCCAACAACTCCTCAACGTCTAAGTTGCCTTCATACATCGGGATGTCCATTTTTTCTCTGGCACCTATTATTGCAACAAATTTGAATGGACGTTCCTTTGCAGCATCTCCAGCTACAACTTCTTCTTCAACTCCAACTTTGTTCTCACTTTCGGCCTCACTGATATCTCCAGTATCAAGTGTTTGCCTCTGTGTTGTCTCCATATCATCCAATCGAGCAAAAAGTTCTCTCATTTCCCTTTCCATGACTGGATCAGGAAAATTTCTTTCTGGACGTATTCTTGGTGACATTGTTTCAATCTATCCACACAGAATTCAATCACAATTGTCCTTTGTATTCTATATATAGAAAACAAAAGTTGTTAGCTCTGATACCACCTGGTGCAGACCCACACCTTAGTAAGGTCCACTGACTTCTCGATCTTTGGATCTTCCTATTCCCCTGAGATGAAATGGATCTTTAGTTCCCACTGGAACCTTCAATGCAAATAAAACCACAGGGCCTTCTAGAAGTTACATCCGCGTGAAAAAATACTAGGTGTGAACCTTTACTCCACGTGACCACTTGAGTGACCACTATCTTAACCCAAAGGGCTTTTCTAGTTCACGACTTCACATTTCACGATTTTGGGATTCCTGCTATGAGTCACCCCAACTCCTCTGATTCCCGAAACCCTAAAATGGGATAATGATCCTTATCTCCTCCCTTATGCTTTCACCATATGACCTCCAGCCAAATCCTGGGGCCTCTCCTCTGAGCGCGTCATAATTTCGCGACTCATGAGTTTGGGATGTGACTCTTCTCCTTTCTTTCCCAAAGTCTGAACTCATGACTTATTTTCCATGGATCAACGGTCCTGAAACCTCCCATGATCTGACGGTTCAGATTCTTGTTTTGCGAAGTTGGGACTTCGCAACTCATGAATTTTGGGTAGTCATTTCCTCCACTCTCCCGACTCTTGAAATGAGAAATTTCAGAGTGTCTAATCAGTGGATCACACTCTTTTGGATCTAATGATTTCTACCTCTCCTAAGATTTTGAGTGTTGAAAGACACTCGGTCTTATCCTCTCCACTGATCTACTAGACCCAACGGTCCATGAAAAATTGGTGTTTCTCCGTCCGAGAATTCCAACCGTCCGTTCAGGTTCTCAAGGACTCATGGCCAAATAACTTGGTGTCCTTCCTCTTGATCTTGGTTTCTGCAAGGTGACTTCGACCCTCGTCCTTCCTTTGAACTTTCTAAGTCTCTATCCCTCCTGAGCTTGATTCATGTTGCAAACTCAAGGATTCTAAGGGATTCTTACATGCACTCCTTGCAGCCTTCACAATAGCCATGGATTATCCAAACACTCCCCTCTGCGCACTCCTTTCGATAAAAGTTCTTCAACCAATACCTTGGGTTGGAAAAGTCTAAGAATTCAAATGAGCATGCACACACCTTGCACAAATCTGTGCTATACCTACACTTCTGTTGGTATAAGAACAAGTTTATCTCTCCTGAGAGTTTCTGAGGCAAGACTCAGAATCTTGTCAATGCACTCCTTGCTGACCTTCACTGTACTCCTTGTAAAAATTCTCAGGATGAGAAGAAATTGAAACTTATACTCTCCCTCTCACAAACTTCATACATTCAACATGAAATCATACACATAAGGCATTAAAAAAAATGCATAACAGATCATATAAGCAAACTGTAAACATACCATTCAATAGATGCAATCAGTAACCATAACAACAACATGAAATTGAATCAAAGCATTCTTATATTAATTCAAGTGCTTTTGTACATGGTTTTCTATAGCAACAACTATCAGCTCAAACAACTTCTATAGTATTTGTTCTTCTCCGCTCTCCTATGCTCTCTTTCTCTACAACTTCTGCTCTTACAATTGAGAATAATGATAATAATCTATGAGGGAGATTTATTGAGTTTTCCCTCCTACAACTCTAAGCTATCTTATCAAATTAAAATATCTAACTAATTTACATTTATTACACTAAATTCCTCCAACTGACAGATGAGAGAAAATGCTCAAGACCTGCGTTACAATCCCCAAAACATTTAAGAGCAATTGCGTCCTCCCAGATATTACATTAATGTTTCATCTTTAAATTTCAAAATGTCTTCAAAATGCACGTTGGTGCGTATCCAGTTATCCTCCACTTGCACTTCGCTGGCTATGCTCTTGCATCAACTATCCTATAGGCTACAAGTCCCACCCTATCTAAGACTTCAAAGGGTCTACAATACCGAGGTGCCAACTTGGCACATGATCCCATTCTCAGGGAACTCTTCCTGAGTCTAACTCTGGGGTAGACATGGTCTCCTATCTTGAACTCTCAGGGAGTTCTTTTCTTGTCAGCATAACTTTTCTGTCTATCCTGAGAAATATTCAGATTTTGCTTTATCATAATTAGTTGTTGTTCCATTTCTTTTAGCATGTCGGGTCCGATTGTAATTCTATCCACTGGATTATTCCAGTTGATTGGAATCTTTCACTATCTACCGTAGAGGGATTCAAAAGGGCTCATCTTCAAGGATTCTTGATAACCGTTGTTGTAGGAAAATTATACCAATGGTACATAGTCTTCCCACTTCTTAGGTTGGTGCATTACATGCATCCTTAGCATGTCTTCCATTATTTGGTTTACTCTTTCTATTTGTCCATCATTTTGAGGGTGATAGGTTGTGCTGAACAACAATTTAGTCTCAAAGCCAACCATTAGGGATTTCCAAAATCTTGAAGTAAATTTGGTGTCTCTGTCATATATAATTTCCTTGGGCATGCCATGCAGTCTGAATATCTCCTTCATGAAGATGTTAGCAATATCTATAGCCTTGCAGGTTGATTTGACAGGGACGAAATGGGCAGACTTACTTATTTTTTCCACCATGACCATGATGGCATCATTTTTCTTGGCCGACTTTGGTAATCCAATGATGAAATACATGGAGATGGATTCCCATTTCCATTCTGGGATTGGTAGGGGTTGTAACAATCCTGTTGGATATCAATGTTTTTCCTTAACTTGCTGGCATTCTAGGCACTTAGCTAGATAGTTAGATATGTATTTCTTGAAACCAAGACAATAGAATAGTTTCTTAATGGCCATGATCATCTTATGATATCCTGGGTGACTAGTATATGGTCTCTTATGTAGTTCATCCATTATGAACCTCTTCAAGTCATCACAATTTGGAATATACAATTCGTTTATGTAAGTTAGCAGCCCTTCCTCGAGCATATGGTACCCTTCATACTTCATCCCTGTAGGCTCTTGTATTAGGTATGAGGTCATGGTCTTGAAGAATGCATATGTCTCTTGTGCATTTCTGACTCTTTCCCTGACATCCGTTTCACAGGTGCTTATTGCTTCCAGATGAATCATTTTTATACTTCTTCTAAGGGCATTGACCACCCTATTTTCCTTTCCTTTTATGTGTTTGATTTCGAAATTGAATTCACTTAGGAGATCCATCCACCTATATTTCCTTGCATTGAGTTTTGGTTGATCAAACAAGTGTCTCAATCCACAATGGTCTGTCATAAGCACAAATATCCTACCCAGGAGGTAGTTCCTCCACATTTTTAAATCATATACTATGGAAACCAACTCTAGGTCATGGGTCACATAATTGATCTCATGCTCATTTAATTTCCTGGATGCGTAGAAAATTACACGTACCTCTTGCATAAGGACTCCTCCGAGTCCTTCCTTGCAGGCATCTGTACACACGAGGAAATCATTATTCGGGTCTACAATATTTATCATGGGTGCATGGGTCAAGAGGTATTTTAGTTCCTAAAATCTTTCTTCACATTTTGATGTCCAAATGAATTTAATCCCCTTTTTCTCAAGGGCAGTGATTGGACAACCAATCTTGGAAAACCCTTTTATGAACCTTATATAGTATCCTGCTAAGCCCATGAAGGATATGATATCGGATACATCCTTTGGGGTAGGCCATTCCGTATTAGATCTGATCTTGTTGGGGTCCACTGCCACCCCTTTCTTAGAAATGACATGGCCTAGGTAATGGACTTGCTTCTAAAAGAAGTCACACTTGCTAAACTTAGTGTAGAGTTGATGCTCTCTTAGTACTTGAAGTACGATTCTAAGATGTTCTTCATGCTCCTCCCTATTCTTGGAGTGTATTAGGATATCATAAATGAAAACCAATATAAGTTTGTCCAAAAATTTGATAAGTACATTATTCATCAAGCACATAAAAGTGGCAGGGGCATTGGTTAATCCAAATGGTACCACCACAAATTCATAGTGACCATACCTCGTTTTGAAGGTTGTTTTGTGGATTTATTCATCCTTAATTTGGAATTGGTGGTATCTAGACCTTATGTTGATCTTCAAGAAGATGGAAGCACCTCCCAATTGGTCGAACAGGTCATCGATTCTTGGTAAGGGGTACCTGTTCTTTATGGTTGTCTTATTGAGTTGTATGTAATCTATGCACAGTCGGAGTGTGCCATCTTTCTTTTTCAAAAAAAAGATGGGCGCTCCCCATAGAGATACACTGGGTCATATGTATCCTTTTCCCATCATCTCCTTTAGCTGTAGCTTGATCTCAACCATCTCTGGCGTGCTCATCCTATATGGCGTTCTAGATGCTGGTATCATTCCTGGTGTAATTTTTATCGAGAAGTCAATATCCCTTCTCGGAGGTAGATTGGTACCTCTTATGGGAACAAGTCCTTGTATTCTCTTAATATGGGGTGGTCCTCTAGGTTTGGTTGGTCATCTTCAATAGATTCCAATACCTGTATTGCATATAAGGAACACCCCTTTCTGCAACAGTTTTTCATTTGAAGGGATGCTATTTTCCTCACTAAGACAGGATTCTAAATCCCTTTGAGGGTCGTCTTTCTCCCTTCTTCATTTAAACATTCTAGAGTTTTATGATAACAGTCCAATTTAGTTTTATAAGAAGCCAACCAATCCATACCAATCAACAAGTCATAAGATCCCAGGGGAAGTATGTTAAGGGTCGCTTGGGTGGGCAATCCACCCATGATGAATTGATAGGCTGGTATGACCTCTGCCATTTTTCTTTTGGTCCCAGTGGCTAATTGCACCAACGACGGTTTAACATGTCTAATTGGCTGCAGTTTACACTTATCAATAGTCTGAGGGTCCACATAAATCAAATTAGAACCTGGGTCAATTAAAATAAAAACTAGATGGTTGGCGATCATACCTTCCAGCTCCACTACTAAAGCTTGGTGGTCAACTTGATTATTATCCAAGGCTACATAGATTCGTGGCATGCTCCTAGCCACATCATTGATGGTGGTAGCTTCTTGGATATTGTAGACCCTCTTACTGTTATGTTGTCTTTGTGGGAAGTCCCTCAATCGATGATATTATCCACAACCCCAACATTTTAAGGGTTCCTTCTTTAGGTTATTAGTATTTCCTAGGGCTATATTAAAAGGTTTATTTCCACTTTGAGAGGGGAAATTTTGCTGATATACACTTCTAGTAGGAAGGCTCCTTATAGATTCTTTTCCATATTTGTTAAGAACCAAATATCAATATAGCATAGAAAAACCTCAGAATAAGTACTCAACGCCTTGAAAAAGAGAGAAACTCAGATAATAAGCCTCTTTGAGGGGGAAAGCTCCTTATGCCCACATAAATGTACAATTACAAGATGATTCAAAATGAAAATGTCTCCTTGGTATATATAGGAGACTAGGAGGTATAATTACAACTAATGGACTAAAGCCGACATAAATAAAATAACATTACTAATATAATATGCCCTAATTAATGGGTAATGAGCCACTATTTAGGGCCTAACATGCCCCTCCCCTTGAGACAAGTGTTGTCTGCAATGCTTGAGTAACTATGGATGCTTCTGTATAAACGACTCATCTTCCCAAGTGGAATCTTCAGTCGATAGTTTCCTCTGTTTAATGAGATACTCTGAAATGGATCTATTCCTTAGCTGGCGAATTCTTGTGTCAGTGATGGCTTCAGGATCCAATATGATTTTTCCTTCCTCGTCAAGTTCTAGAAATATAGTTTGAACTGGGATCTTGTCACCTATAACCTTCTTTAAGCATGAAACATGGAAAGCTGGGTGTACTCGTGAAGATGCAGGCAACTCCAATTTGTATG
>ML787916.1:322285-357476 GCA_009831015.1 Picea engelmannii | reverse complement strand
CTTCCGCATATCGATCTTAGGAACGTGGTTGGTCTTCAACCCAAAGTTAGAGTTTCTCCATTCTTGATTCACCTTCCTTGTGTCCTCATCATGAATTTCATGGGATACATTTTCACTTTCAGGTGTCCTCTCTATTACGAAAAATTTTCAATCCTTCCATGATCTCCTCTTTTAAACCATTCATCTTAGTATTTATTGCCTCCAACTTAGCTTCCATCTCTTGTAGTTCATCTTTTGTTAATGTTTTATTTTGTAAATCATTTATGTCCCCACTCATTTCTTCACCTTCATCAAGAGTCCAATTAGTATTTTATGGAGGCTTAGTTGGTGTAGAATTTCCCTTTTTGGGTGGCATGTTGGCCAAGTATCACTTTTGAACCTTGATTTTGAGGTGGTTTTGCTAGACAATCTTTATTCTGCTGTATCTCCAACGTTTCAACCCTTCTTGGTATGAAAATTTCTTTTTTGTAGTTCTCTGATATTTCTTATCTTCAATGACATAGGTTTGATCAAAATTGGATGTGTCAAGTGGAATTTACGGTACTTCCCCACAACTTGCTGATTTTTGGTCTTTCCAAGAGGTCTCACTTGTATAGCGTGCCCCGCATAAAATAAATGATAAAAAAATCTGAAACTCATACCAAAAATACTGCAGACTATCCACTATCCAATGAAACTGATCTCACTCAATTTGGATACTCTAGGAAGAAGTTATGATTAATTTACTTGGAACACCTTGTTGAGACTAGTCAATAGGACTAGTCAGATACCCTATCTTCCACAGGGTGTATCTACAAATTTAAGATGACCCGGAAGATGAAATTTTTACCAAAAATACCTTACTAATTTATGTGAATATCCTCCATATTTCAGGGTATTCAACGTTACAAAAATTCTTTTATAGCGAAAATTCCACAATGATTCAGTTCAGGATGATTCCAGAACCCTATCTTTCACAGGATGTATCTCCAAAAGTATAAGGGCTCAGGAGCTAAAATTTTAACCCAACATACCTTGATCCACCTACTAAATATCCTCCAAGTCGTTCCTTCTGAAACATTGTAGAAAAAAAATTATAGCGAAAATTCCAAGGTGTCTCAGATGTAGCAGCGAAACCCCAAGACTTTGAGCTTTGATACCATATGTTAAGAACCAAATATCAATATAGCATAGAAAAAACTCAGAATAAGTACTTAACTCCTTGAAAAAGAAAGAAACTTAGATAATAAGCCTCTTCAAGGGGGAAACCTCCTTATGCCCACATAAATGTACAATTACAAGATGATTCAAAATGAAAATGTCTCCTTGGTATATATAGGAGACTAGGAGGTATAATTACAACTAATGGACTAAAGCCAACATAAATAAAATAACATTACTAATATAATATGCCCTAATTAATGGGTAATGAGCCACTATTTAGGGCTTAACAATATTTCTTGAATCTTGAGGATTTAAACCCTTTCTTCTAGAATCCTGAACTAATCCTAGTCTTCTAGTCCCCGCTAGGTATTTTCTTACTCCCAAACTATTCATAACAATACCTAACCTTCCAAATAGTTTCTTATAATGTCTTTGGTTCATCGAACTCAATCTTGTCCCAGTAGGTCTGAGGTAACCCACTAAGGAACCGTTGCATTTTTACTTTTTCATCTTTTATGTATGGTACATACCTCAGTAGTTCAAGGAATTTATTGACAAATTCATCTATAGTGAGCTGCCCCAGCCTGAGTTCATAGAATGCCTTAGTCTTCCTATCCATGTATTTCTCTGATAGATATTGCTTCCTAAAGTATTTCTCGAACTGTTTCCATGACAAGTCCTTCTCATGGACTCCTTTCACATTCCTAAGGTATTCCCACCAGATGGAAGCCTTCCCATTCAGGTTGAAGATGAATATTCGAGCCTTCAAGTTTTTAGAGTAGTCATGGAATATGAAGTATTTCTTTAAACCAATCATTCAGGCTTCAGCCTCTTCTCCCTTCTTAATCTCTCCATCAAAAGAGGGTGGTTTGGCTCTCTTAAATTCTTCAAGATCATGATTTTTGGAACGCTTCCACTTCTTTCCTTTCCTTCGAGAATTTGAGCTAGCTCTGCTACTAGAAGATCCTTTGGAGTTACCAACTTCCTTTCTAGAGGAATCCACTGATGAGTGTCCCCTGCCTCTAGGCTAGGCCTTCTTCGAGGTACTTTTTCCAGTGTGGTCTCTTATGGAGTCATGTTTTCGGATCTCAGGTGGACTTTGACTTTTCTTCTTATGTCATTGGTCCACCTGACTGGTTGTGGGTTCATGCTGTAGTTTCCTTTGTATGTCGGATAAGCTCTGCAACAAGACCGCGTTAATTTCTGTCTGTTTTTCTTGCTCCTTTATCAATCTCTTGTTGTCAAACTTGCAACTCTGTAATTCGTTCCTGAGGCTCCTTATAGTTTCAGCTAGATCTGGAGGGGTTTCCATTGCCTTCCTTTCATTAGATTCTTCGTCTCTATTGTGGGAGCCATCCCCCACTTCATGACACATCACCATCCTTTAGTCTTGGATTTTTCTCATGATTTACTAACTGCTCGAGTGTTGACAAAAACACTTATTTTTAGCTAACATTTTATTAGTTTATGAACAATACATGGTTCAATTTATTAAATGCATACACATAGTAGAAAGTTTCATTCTTTTCTTTAATAAAATTTTTAACCAAAGTTTTTAAGAAAGAGGTAAGGTAGGGTGTCACTCTTTTAAAAGTACTCCAAATAGAGTTTTAAGCATCTTGTCTGTAAGACCAAGCAGGCCAAGTGTTGTAACCATGCTCTGATACCAATTTGTAACACACCCACGATGAGGCTAAAAAATAAATCGTCCTCCTTCCAGGAACAAATTTTCTCTCTCCACGGGTTCTAATTTGGAAAGTCCGGGACTCAGCCCGACCCTACGGTCAAGATTCTCTAATTCTATAAGTCAAACAAGACTTTGATACCTTGATAGTCTCACCTCTTAATCAAACACAGGACCTTTCGGCCTCTGCTGCAGGTCTTATGATACCTGCGACCTTATCCTTCGCGCTTCAGCAAAGTCTCGGAGTTGGCGTTAACCCCTTTTCTCTTTTCCCCTCCTTAGATGTCACCTTGGGCGATGACCTCACGCAAACACACAACTGTGGGCACGACCGAAGGCGATTTGAAACCAAACTACTTTTCAGCCCACAATTCTCCTCGAGCCTCCATGTGTCCTTTCTCCAAAACCATGGTTTGGATTGCGGCCTACCCTCAACTTTTTAAAGTTCACGCACCTCCAATCCCTGCAATGCTACGGGACTGTCGATATCATTATATTGATGGTGTCTCTGAACTGACAACTCATATCTATCCCTTTCAAAGCTACAGATCAGATATGACCTCTTTCAAATCAATGACTGTGATTTGTTTCAGAATTCTAGACTTTAGAATTATCAAGTCTCCAAATTTCCTTCCTTTTGTATGTCAATCGTTTAGAGTCGACATTTTGCAGACAACTGTCCTTCTCAATCAATGGCTCTACCCCTGCTTCAAGGATTTGAACTTTTGACTAGATCAACGGTCCTGCGACCCTTTTCTCTATCAACGGTCGAGATTTCCTTTGGGTCTCCGAACTTATGAGATCTCAAATCTCAACTTCACTTCCCCTTGAAGTATGCAGATTCCTACCGCGTGTCCACTTGAATCGAATGGTTGAGGCTTACTTTGGGTCTTTACCCAAAATCTACAGATTTATTCCACCTGTCCTCTTTATCTGATAGTTATGGATTACTTCGGGACTTTACCTGGAATCCACATATCTATGCCATGTCTCTTCTGGATCAGACAGTCTAGATTCTCCTTAGACGATCCGACGCTTGAGATTTACTTCGGCTCCCTGGCTCTCCGGAATTCGGGAGTTTCAGATCTCAACTAAACACTCTCAAACAAATTTCTTCGGAGTTCACAATCTTACTCCACGTGTCCCTCTGGGTCTAGTGGTCCAGATTCACTTCGGGTCTTCGGGGTTCAAAAATATTAACTCTCAACTGAAAACCCCAATACAATTCACCCAGATCTTGTGATATGTTGACAAGTATCTCCTTGCAGATTGATGACTCTTGGTTCTTCAGCCCTTCGATGTTTTGACCCTTCGGGGCTTCGACCTTCGAGAGTTTCAACTCTCAATCTGAAACTCTCGAGGTGGTTCCTCCGAATTCCATGATCTATCATCACGTGTCCCTCTGGATCTAACGGTTCAGATATCCTTCGGCTCTCCAGGATTCAAGAACCTCAAATATCAAACTTTACTTTCACCCAAGGACAACAGATATCTACCACGTGTCCCTTTCATTCTGATGGTTGAGATTTACTTCGAGACTTCGGCTCTCCGGGCTTCGGGAGTTTCAACTCTTAATCTAAAACTCTTGAAGTGATTTCTCCGTAGTTATTGATCTGCTGACACGTGTCTCGCGATCAATGACTAGGATCAACTTTGGGACCTTTCCTAGTCCACCCTCCCGTACACATAAAATTTAAATCTTGTGCACCTTACCTTAGATCGAACGACTATTGTCCCTGCTCGCTCAGATTTGATGGTTAGGATTTGTTTCTTCCCAGCGTTTCTCCTCTGCTTCTCTAGACGTTGATCTAATGATCTGAGCTTATATCCTCTGTAATCCCAAGCAGGACAAGTGTTGTAACCATGCTCTAATACCAATTTGTAACACACCCACGATGAGGCTAAAAAATAAATCGTCCTCCTTCCAGGAAAAAATTTCCACGGGTTCTAATTTGGAAATTCCAGGACTCAGCCCGACCCTCCGGTCAAGATTCTCTAATTCTATAAGTCAAACAAGAATTTGAGACCTTGATAGTCTCACCTCTTAATCAAACACAGGCCCTTTCGGCCTCTGGTTCAAGTCTTATGATACCTGCGACCTTATCCTTTGCGCTTCAGCAAAGTCTTAGAGTTGGCGTTAACCCCTTTTCTCTTTGCCCCTCCTTAGATGTCACCTTGGGCGATGACCTCACGCAAACACATAGCTGTGGGTGCGACCGAAGGTGATTTGAAACCAAAATACTTTTCATCCCACAATTATCCTAGAGCCTCCACGTGTCCTTTCTCCAAAACTGTGGTTTGGATTGCGGCCTACCCTCAACAATTTAAAGTTCGCGCACCTCCGATCCCCACAATGCTACAGGACTGTCGATCTCACGATATTGATGGTGTCTCTTAACTGATGACTCATATCTATCCCTTTCAAATCTACGGATTAGATCTGACCTCTTTCAAATCAATGACTGTGATTTGTTTCAAAATTCTGGACTTCGGAATTATCAAGTCTCAAAATTTCCTTTCTTCCATATGTCAATCTTTTAGATTCGATGTTTTGTAGACACCTGTCCTTCTCAATCAATGACTTTACCTCTTCTTCGGGGATTTGACCTTTCAACTAGATCAATGGTCCTATGGCCCTTTTCTCGATCAACGGTCGATATTTCCTTCGGGTCTCTAAACTTATGAGATCTCAAATCTCAACTTCACTTCCCCTTGAAGTATGCAGATTTCTGCCGCATGTCCACTTGAATTGAATGGTTGAGGATTACTTCGGGTATTTACCCAAAATCTACAGATTTATGCCACCTTTCCTCTTTATCCGATGGTTATGAATTATTTCGGGACTTTACCTGGAATCCACAGATATATGCCATGTCTCTTCTAGATCAGACGGTCTAGATTCTCCTCAGACGATCCGATGCTTGAGATTTACTTCGACTCTCTGGCTCTCCGGACTTCGGGAGTCTCAGATCTCAACTGAAAACTCTCAAACAAATTTCTCTGGAGTCCAAGATCTTCCTCCACGTGTCCCTCTGGGTCTGGTGGTCCAGATTCAATTCGGTTCTTCGGGGTTTAGAAATATTAACTCTCAACTGAAAACCCCAATACAATTCACCTAGAGCTCGTGATCTATTGACAATTGTCTCCTTGCAGATCGATGAATCTCGGTTCTTCAGCCCTTCGATGTTTCGACCCTTCGGGGCTTCAGCCTTTGAGAGTTTCAACTCTCAATCTAAAACTCTCGAGGTGATTCCTCTGAATTCCATGATCTATCATCACGTGTCCCTCTGGATATGATGGTTCAGATATCCTTCATCTCTCTGGGATTCGGGAACCTCAAATCCCAAACTTTACTTTCACCCAAGGACAACAGATATCTACCACGTGTCCCTTTCATTTTGACAGTTGAGATTTACTTCAGGACTCCGACTCTCCAGGCTTCGGGAGTTTCAACTCTCAATCTGAAACTCTTGAAGTGATTTCTCCAGAGTTACTGATCTACTGACACATGTCTTCTGGCGATTAATGGCTAGGATCAACTTTGGGACCTTGGCTAGTCCACCCTCCCGTACACATAAAATTTAAATCTTGTGCACCTTACCTTAGATCGGATGACTATTGTCCCTGCTCGCTCAGATCTGATGGTTAGGATCTGTTTCTTCCCAGCGTTTATCCTCTTCTTCTCTAGACGTTGATCTAACGATCTGGGCTTCTCCCCGCAGTCGTTATAATGGTTGTTATCACTCCTCCTTATGATCTTTTCATGTCTTCTGACTTGGAAGAGTTTGGTATATGTTTAAAGGCCTCAACCTTCATTCCTCCTGCGAGTCCAGATATCTCGGGTCTCACCTTCATTCTTGAAAATGTTATCTCTTTTGAGCTTTTCGATTCTATGAGAATGAAAGTACTGAGGGACTCTCTTACTCCACATATTTCCAAAAGGGCTCACGACCGCCCATCTCGCAACTATTCAGGGTCTGACAGTCATGATCCAACCAGTACCGAGGTGTCCGTTGATCGATGGTTCACAACAATTGCGTGGTCCCAACGTGCACGCTCTTTATCAGAGAACTTAACCTCCACAATCTGGAAGTACTCACCCAACTTGGTCGAATCAGAGTCGTTGATCTTCCAGCCGATGCGATCAATGATAATGGTGAATTGAGGGTAGCGAACTAGCGCGTCCGCTACTTTCACCTTACGCTCTATAATGATTCCCCACCCTCGATCTCCGTCCATAGATCGATGGTCGTAATAATTTGACGTCTCGGAGCTTTGAGTTCCAAGGTTCCTAGACCCAGGTCATGTGGGTCTTCATATAAATCTTGGGCTATGATCCCCGCTCTTAATCGGGTTTTTGGTTAAGGAAATAGGAGCAGGTTCAGAGTCTCCTAGACTACTAATCTAAAGGGAACGCCTTCCCAACTCACAGAGATTAAAGATCTGAATCAAGGCAAGGTAACTTGTGAGGTTACTAAAATGGTAGCTATGCCAAGAGGCTTTCTCCGACTCTGGAATGGTGATGTAAATTGATGGGGAAAGCGTCTTCGAGTGACTAAACTGGGGCGTATGGAAAATCAGGGAGAAATATAGGTTCTCAAGGGAACAAATGCATACTCATAACTTAATCATTTAATACAGATAAAGAACCCTTTATAGACATATAAATACTCACATGCATCCATTGTTTACAATTCAAAACATAAGGCAAGAAAACACTTATCAGAACCATAGAGCGTGATGTGACCGCTAAAAGGGGTGCTTGTTTCCAGCCAAACATAGGCTGAGTCACTCCCAATGGATTTATCACTAGCCACCCTTGAGCTTAAACCACGATGCTTTGAGATTCAATCTCTTACTTCCAACTCAACAGAATTTAGGGACAAAGGTTACTCTCCTTATCCCAATACAAAAATAGATCAGGACAAAGGTTACTCTCCTTCTGCCGGCTTAATCTCTATTTTCTATGATCATAACTCATTGTTCCTCTTTTATTCCTTCCTCGGACCCCAGAGATTCCTCTCTCGTCTATGCATTCTCTTCACAGGTCTCCCTCTGCCCAACACACTTCCTTTCTTTCCTTCCTCAACAAGATTGTGTGTGGCTCGAATTCTCAGTCTGTGTTCAGGTATGGAAGCCTTATGGATGGGAAATCTGCCCCATCCCCTCATTAACTCTTGAGGAGACCTTCCCACCTACCAGCTTGAATGTAATTCATTCCTAGGTTAGAGGCTTGTTCTGATTTGAACAATTAATTCCAGCATGGTACTAGTTCGGTGGAGGTTAATGCAACCATTCCTGGTCCCCTCCAACACCTTTCACAACATTTTGTGGTCTCTCTTAGCACATTCCCTCTTTCAGCAGTCATGCAACACGTAACCATTTTCTATTAAAATAACATAATTTACATTCATCGACCTTCTACACGAGGTCCATCAAATCAAACATTCACACTTTTCAGTTTTCCATAGTTCCTTGGCCCATATAGTTATATTTACAAACTGGGGGAAACATGGTGCTACAAATAGGCTAAAAGCTCTTTTTTAAAATGATTCTTTAAATTCTGTAAAAGGGCACACTAACTGGTTTTTGTTTCAAGGAATTGTCAATAAGGCATTTTAGTGATATTCATTTTAATCAAGTTAGAGGAGGAATAAAGAAATGCTATATAACATTTTATATAATTACAATTTTATAAATAAAATTAGTGGATTTTTTTTGTTGGAAAAAAAAATTGATATAAAATGTTTGAACCTTATTCATAGCTTGAGAATTAATTAGCTTGGTTCATATTTGTGTGTTTGTTCATAATTTGTTTATAAAATGAAATTAGGGGATTTTTTTGTTGTTGGAAAAAATAAATCAATATAAAATGTTTGATATTGATAATTAATTAGCTTGGTTCATATTTGTGTGTTTGTTCATAATTTGTATATAAAATGTTTAACCATAAACTCTTGGGTTGACAATTAATTTTTAAAATGTTTGACCATTTATACTTGAGTTGTTTGTTCATAATTTGTATATAAAATGTTTGACCATATACTCTTGGGTTGACAATTAATTTGTAAAATCTTTGACCATTTATACTTGAGTTGTTTGTTCATAATTTGTATATAAAATGTTTGACCATATACTCTTGGGTTGACAATTAATTTGTAAAATGTTTAACCATTAATTTGTGCATAAAATGTTTGACCACTTATCCTTGGGTTGATGAGAATTGATTTATAGAAGATTATAGCATTTAGTATATAAAATGTATGACCATTTAATCTTGATCATTTACTATTAGGTAATTAGTTTGGTTCATTTTTATTGGTTTGTTCATAATTTTTATATTAAATATTTAACCACTAGGGTTGAGAATTAATTAGTTTGGTTTATATTTTATTTGAACATTTGGTATATAAATGTTTGACCATTTACTCTTTTGCCAAATATTTGAATTTGTTTGATTCTTTTTAATTTTGTAGAGAGTTGTATAGATTTGAAAAAACATGAAATTGGGTTGACCATTTGGTATATAAAATGTTGAACCACTTACTCTTAAGTTAAGAATTAATTTGTAAAATATTTGAATTTATTTGATTTTTTAAATTTGCTTTTCAATTAGAGTTGTATAGATTTGAAAATATAGAAAATTGTATTTAAAGGATATATATGTTAAAAAAATGTTTAACATCATTTTAATGCTCTTAAGTATCACAAATTATTTGTTCTTTTGTTTTAGATATTTTTCATTTTGGATTGTTTTTAAAACGTTTGAATTTTTTTAACTAATTAGTTATTTGAACATTTTTATAATTTATTTTTTCTTTATAATTTAGTGTTATTATGCTCACTAAAGAGTAGAATTCTTCATTTTTAGATTGTTCTTAGAAAGTATATGTAACTCTCACAAATTTTCGGTGTAGAGGTGGATCTATGAACCAAAAAAACGCAAACATCATTCTAGGATCCTCTTCAATTTGATATATATACTTTTAACATCATTTTTATACCCTGTGCATAAATAACAAACCAATTACTTAAAATCACTCTATCTAAATATGCACTTTCTCTATGTTCCTCCATCTTTGAGTCATTCTCAAAACATTTATGCAACCCAATGTTCCCATCGCACTTGCCTTATCTACACCTTGAAAAATTGCTCAATATCATCCAATTGCTTGTTTTGAATCCCTTCATCTTTTATCAATTCCTGGGAAAATATCCCTATACTCCCCACAGACATAGAAAACTAATTAACACGTGTAATGATAATTAAGGATTATAACCAAGGAATGGATTCGTGTGCACGCTAAAAACCCTATATTTGGTCCACTTTGGTGTTGTTGGATATGGTTGGTTCCGCTTGGGGGGCACTCACCCCCCTGACTCTAATGCCCACACCTTTCATGCTATGGTTGTTATGTCTGTCAAGCATACAAAGGCCCAACCCTCTTGATTCATAAACAATCTGGACGAGATGCCAAAAATCAATCTCCCCCCCTCCACAACCGGGAAGAAGGCCTTGTGTAATGTCCCCACTTCCGGACATCATCATAGGGCAGAGATTTATGATGGCCAGAGTAGCTAGATGGATGCTAGAGAGAGTACAGGGGTATTTGAGAGGCATTGTGGGGTCCATCTTGCATTGATGATCATATTCCATCATTATGATCCATTCCGCACAGGTTGGATTTGGTTTCGTTCCATTCCGATGATTTCCATGATTTTGACTATTTTGAGCTATACGTCAATGGAATTCACTGAAGAGGTCATTTTGGGCACATTACTTGGAGGAACCTCTCAGTGTAATAGCTCATTGGAATCGGGGGGAGAAACACTACAGGATGGGATGGCTAGAAGTGACTTTCAGTGGCCAGGGAAGCCACAAGGAGAGATAAGGATCTTTTCAAAGGTAAAAAGGTAAATTAATTAATTAAAGTGATTTAATTAATTAATTAAATATTAATAAAATGAAAGTCACTTTGGAGGGACAAGGTGAGCCAAAAGGTATAAAGGAACGGTAAGGGCCTCTTCTCATTCATTCATGTATGTTTATCTTTTGATTTCTGGCTTCTAGCTAGTGAGCCCAACATTGGGGGTTTTGAGGGTTTTGACTTAACAAACCCTAGAGGACGATTTAGTGGTGAAAGATTGCACCTAGCTTGTCCCAAGCTTGGTCTCAGAGATGCAATACTCTCCCACACCATTCTAGTTCCAGATCTACTCAGTTGCAGGGGGATTCTACATCAGTTTCATGTGCAGATAGAGAGAGATGGCACACCATCCTTGGATAGAGATTCGTTGTAGGAGATTGGCAGGGTCTTTGGAGATCCCGTCACTTGGGTTCTTCTTGCAGGGTATTCAACATCATTCCTAGTGCTTTCTGAGAGAGTTTCATGGTTCAGATTATTTCTTAGAGCAGTGGGACGAATTGAAGAGAAGGAGGGTGTTTTTGAGATTTAGATCTGGTCAGTTTGGAGGAGTTATACTTCAGATCTGACCCTAAGACTTCACCTAGTGACTTGCAGTGTCCCGATCTATATTTCTGGAGAGTTTCATAGAATTTGGAGGCTTCCTTCAGCAGGGTCGAATTATCTAGGGCTTTAGTCATCCAGTGGGGCGCACCGTTCAGTGGGGGATTTTAGATCTACAACGATTGAGAGGGATCTTGGAGATTCGAGCACCTGGGTTATTCTTACCATCACCCGATCTACTATTTGACACCTTTCTTGAGATGATTGGATAGCTTTGGTAGCAGGGCCAAAATATTGAGGAGCTTCAGTACTGTAGCAGGACATGGCATCTTCCAGCTTGAGGGGTTTGTCACTTGGCATTGGTCTTCATCTTATATACAGCCTTTGGAGGCTTATTTTGTATTGTCGGGAGCATTTTGTAGCATCTCATACTTATTATTCATTGTCTATCTTCTTGGCCACCTGTTGAGCATTCCAGATCAACATCTTCATTGTAGAAGGTTCTTCTATCTTATGAATAAAAGAAGATTTGAGATGTTTTGGCTTGTCTATCATATTGCATATGGTTGAGGTATGTTCCATGGTTTATCTCTTTCTGTTATTTGCTGCATAAACACATATAAACACCTCTAAACAAATAGATCAACAAACTGTTTGACGAAATACCACAACCAAAAAAAAAGTTTTAAAAAGACACCAAAACCATGATGATCCTTGCGTAATGGCTTGGGATCATTACAATGGTATCATAGCTTAAATCCTGCAAACCTGAAGGGTCTTTCATAGGGATAAATGGATAGTGAGAAAGAAATGGATGAGAAAGCCCTTGAGATATCAAGTGCAGAGATCATGTATGATGGCCTTAGTAAGGAAACTAAGGCTAAAATAACCTTCCTACAATATGTAGCCTATAGAAATCCCCATTGGAGCAAATGGGATATTTACAGGGGATGATCATAGCAGGTGAAAAGAAAAAAGAAGTAGCTATATGGTGGGAAGAACAGAGAAACCCCACATCCATTAGGAGCACACAACTTTTCTACAGTTGCAAGGTGCCTTGGGAACCTGATCATAGGTGTAGGGGTAAGGGTAAGAAGCATATTGTTGAGGTACAAGAGGACAGTGATGATGAGGCATGTGAGGATGGGTCGATTGAGGCTTATCTGGGGCAGTCTAATGATGATAGTGACTCTGGCATAGAGGCTAGTGATAGTGACTCTACCTCAGAGGATAGTGATGATGATTCTTGCACAGAGGCTAGTGATGCTTGCACGCTTGAGGAGGATGATGACCTTTGTGTAGTGGATAGGCAGCTGGATGGACAGGACGATGGAACCAGTATCTCAGCAGATATGTCACATACCATTGATGACCTTACGCCTCAGCAGAGTGGTGACACTAGTGAGGATTCACACGTGTTAGCACCTAGAGATGATGAGCTTCCTTTGGGGGTCGTGACACATATGTCACCTGTTCAGACACCCATGATAGCCACGTCACATGAAGAGATCAGTGGCATGTCAGGTATGAAGGATGAGCCTAGTGTGAGGGATGCACACCATGGACATGTAGACCCACATATCCAGGAAGAGGTACAGGACATACCGGAAGTTGACCTTATAGGTACAGATCAGCCCGAGGAGATGGAGTCACAACTATTGGAGACTCCATTGGTTGAGCAGATTATAGAGGCTGACAGGTTGATGGAGAACTTACTTCCAGGATCGGCCTGCAGTGATGAGGATGCACTCTTTAGCCGTCAGGATGATCATAGCATGTGTTTGGATACATCTATATGGGATCCAGGCACAGATGATAGTAGCAGGTTGAGTGCATAGGAGGATACAACCACTCACACTAGATATAGTATGATTCAAAGGGAGCTAGCAGTTGAGATGATGTGCAGTTATGTATGGACAGACCCAGTAGCACTGTAGACAGTGGAAAGTTGAGCATGTCATCGTATGCAGAGGATGTTTTTGGGGATTCTAGAGCTGGCACTAGCAGGACCAACACTAGCAGTGAGGGGTCTGAGGTGGCACCTCAGTATGACCATGATCAGGAGTCACACCACTCAGTGGAACAGTTGAGAGTTTGTGCGGATATGATTAGGGAAGCCACTAGACGTACTAATGATATGCATGTAGTGATGGCAGATTACTGCTGGAGAGCATCAGTGGCACATGGTAGTTCAGATGAGGAGATTGCCATGGAGGATTTTCATACTCTCAGGGAGAGGGTATTTGTGATGAGGACCGATCACCAGCAGTTGTTGATTGGACAGGACTACCTATTGAGGATTAGTGATACATATCATGAGGCCCTGAGGGAGCAGGATATTGAGATGGACCAACTAACTCAGGAGTTGGAGAGCACTCAAGGATTCTTGAGAGGCACACATGCAACCCTTCAAGAATCAGAGTCTAGATCAGATAGGTCTCTTGAGGAGATCCATCAGAGATCCACATCATTTGTCTTAGTGGACACTCATATGTATCAGTCAGTCACGTTGACAGAGGATGTTGATGATCGAGCAGAGGAGCACCAGTTGATGGGGGATACTCCCATTTGTGTCTTGGGAGTGGTTGATCTCCATATAGAGGTTGATCCAGCCATACGCCTAGGATCCGTGATGCAACATGAGTTTGCGGGAGATGACATGAGTATGCTAGAGCATACCATGATGAGTGATAGCTCACAGAGAGATGCCGAGATATATGGTGGCATTCAGAGGGGTATAGTGCCTTGCAGGGAGGAGACACACTCAGGGGAGTATGGAGACATCACTCCTCTGCAACAACACATAGTTGTGGGAGATCAGCTTCACCATTTCAGCAGTTGCATGGTATATGAGAGATGGAGGTTGGTTGACCAGCAGTCGGAGGGGTTACTTCCGGTGGTACTGGATGGTGGGGAATCGGTGATGACCACAGGAGAGTGTCTTTCATGTATACCGATGGACGAGCTTCTGGTCGAATCCTGGGGATTGAAGAAATCCTGTGATGCCTTCCAGTCCTATAGTCAGCTGTAGATGTCTCTATTATCCGGTCCTGATACTTTTATCATAGACAACAACATGAGGAGGGATAGGTCGTGGCTGGGGGCATGGAGAGTGAGTAGCTCAAGACTACATGACATGAGTACTTTTACAGCATACAATAGGTTAGAGGTGGACTGTGTTAGACAGATAGTTGAGACTTGGTGTGTGATGGTGAGCATCATAGACCAAGAGATGATAGATGAACGTCGAGGGCTTCTGACTGTGATCAGACCAACACAGGAGAAGCTAGCAGAGATTGGAAGTGATAAATTTCCAAGTTTTCCATGGGATCCAAGAGTACACTTGGTTAGCAGGATGTCTCACTACTTGATGACTTAGGTGGCACCAGAGAGCCACACACTCCACCTCGGGTTGGTTTGGAGGGAGCCTGCAGGTACTTGTCCTATGGGGCGAGACCTTTCCTCCCTCGTGATCATCATGATAGGGCATGGATATGTTTGGAAATGTACTTCTTCTACAGAGGCGTCTAGGTCAATATATTTTCTGGGAAGCAGGTTTAGTGGTCACAGGTATTTCAGCTTTAGGATCCAGGTGAGGAGGATCCAGTATGTATGCAAGGGATAGACAGTCGTGGTCAGAGTAGTGCAATGTCGGCATGATGCTCTTCGACATAGGTTAGCATGGGACCCATGGATTGCAAGATTGAGCAGTTCATTGACTGACAAGGGAGAGTGGACCATTGCAGGGGAAAGTTATTCTAACTTTCCATTGAGCTTCAGTGTTGAGAGGAGTGCACCGCTTGCGGGCGTCTCACGGAGGTCTTGCAGTACCTCATTTTGGCATCAATATGTGCAGTTGATGGAGGCCGTGTGGATATTGGTAGAGACTAAGAGGATGGACTCACTTCAGGATGAGTCCATGTGTCAGGTACAGGAGACTCACAAAGTTGGTGTATTTCAGGATTATGTGTCCTAGGGGCTAGCAGTTCATGACTTGATATGGGACCCAAGGGGTAGCTTGTGTGATTGTTCATCTTCTGATGGGTTCTATTATGCAACCCACAAGTGGACATGGGATCCTGGTATTTTATTTGAGATTATTTGGTTATTGCTTGAGGACAAGCAATTTTCTAGCAGGGAGGACTGTAATGTCCCCACTTTGGGACATCATCACAGGCCAGAGATTTATGATGGCCAGAGTAGCCAGATGGATGCTAGAGCGAGTATAGATGTATTTGAGAGGCATTGTAGGCTCCATCTTGCATTGATGATCATATTCCATCATTATGATCCATTCCACATAGGTTGGCTTTGGTTTCGTTCCATTCCGATGATTTCCATGATTTTGACTATTTTGAGCTATAAGTCAATGGAATTCACTAAAGAGGTCATTTTGGGCACATTACTTGGAGGAACCTCTCAGTGTAATAACTCATTGGAATCGGGGGGAGAAACACTATAGGATGGGATGGCAAGAAGTGACTTTTAGTGGCCAGGGAAGCAACAAGGAGAGATAAGGAGCTTTTCAAAGGTAAAAAGGTTAATTAATTAATTAAAGTGATTTAATTAATTAATTAAATATTAATAAAATGAAATTCACTTTGGAGGGACAAGGTGAGACAAAAAGTATAAAGGAAAGGCAAGGTCCTCTTCTCATTCATTCATGTATGTTTATCTTTTGATTTCTGGCTTCTAGCTAGTGAGCCCAACATTGGGGGTTTTGAGGGTTTTGACTTAACAAACCCTAGAGGACGATTCAATGGTGAAATATTCCACCTAGATTGTCCCAAGATTGGTCCCAGAGATGCAATACTCTCCCCCACCATTCTAGTTCTAGATCTACTCAGTTGCAGGGGGATTCTACATCAGTTTCATGTGCAGATAGAGAGAGGGCACACCAGTTGAGGGTTTTGAACAAGAGGGGCGCACCATCCTTGGATAGAGATTCGTTGTAGGATATTGGCAGGGTCTTTGGAGATCCCGTCACTTGGGTTCTTCTTGCAGGGTATTCACCATCATTCCTAGTGCTTTCTGAGAGAGTTTCATGGTTCAGATTATTTCTTAGAGCAGTGGGACGAATTGAAGAGAAGGAGGGTGTTTCTGAGATTCAGATCTAGTCAGTTTGGAGGAGTTATATTTCAGATCTGACCCTGAGACTTCACCTAGTGACTTGCAGTGTACCGATCTATATTTCTGGAGAGTTTCATAGCATTTGGAGGCTTCCTTCAGCAGGGCCGAATTATCTAGGGCTTCAATCATCCAGTGGGGCACACCGTTCAGTGGGGGATTTCAGATCTACAACGATTGAGAGGGATCTTGGAGATTTGGGCACCTGGGTTATTCTTACCGTCACCCGATATACTATTTGACACCTTTCTTGAGATGATTGGACAACTTTGGTAGCAGGGCCGAAATATTGAGGAGCTTCAGTACTACAGCAGGACATGGCATCTTCCAGCTTGAGGGGTTTGGCACTTGGCATTGGTCTTCATCTTATATCCAACCTTTGAAGGCTTATTTTGTATTGTCGAGATAATTTTTTAGCAGCTCATACTTATTATTCATTGTCTATCTTCTTGGCCATCTGTTGAGCATTCCAGATCGACATCTTCATTGTAGCAGGTTCTTCTATCTTATGACTAAAAGAAGAATTGAGATGTTTTGGCTTGTCTATCATATTGCATATGGTTGAGGTATGTTCCATGGTTATATCTTTCTGTTATTTGTTGCATAAACACATATAAACACCTCTAAACAAATATATCAGCAAACTGTTTGACGAAATACCACAACCAGAAAAAAAAAGTTTTAAAAAGACACCAAAACCGTGATGATCCTTGCGTAATGGCTTGGGATCATTACACCTTGGCTCTTGAAAATCATGGTTTGATCGACCAATTTACTAGTATCTAGCCCTCTCCAAAATCTATTGCAATCTAGTTGCAAAACAATTGGGTCCCTCTCATCAAGGGTTCTCTTAGCCATTTTTTTTGTGGGAGAGGGTTTTATTCTTTTCTCTTTGAGAGGAAGGAACATAGAGATGTATTGGGACTTAATTTTTGGGTGCAAAAGGGATGTACTTGAATAAATGGACTCCTGACTTCATTCCAAAGAATTATTTTCCTTCTGCTATTCTCGTGTGGGTGAGTTTACCTCATCTCCCTCTACATTGTTCGAGTGATGATTCCCTTTGGTGCACAGGCAAATCCTTGGGTTGTTATATTGATAGGTTAGAACCGAAAGAAAACATGTTCTCATGTGCTCGGATCTGTTGAAGTTGATCTTGAAAATTGCATTCCTAAAGTAGTGTTCATCTCTCTCGACAATTGGAAGAACATGCAATAGTGGGATTATGAACAAATCCCCTTCAAATGCAAGGCTTGCCATGAATATGGCCATTTCGTGAAAAATTGCAAGAAGGTTGTTCCCTCTCATCCTACTGGTAATGGGCCTGATGAGAAATGGTGCGCAATGCAGGGGAAATTTGGTGCAAGGGGGGTCACTCGTAATGCATCTGGTCTCGGATAGTCTGTCGGTCTCCCTCCATCTCGTTGGATCAACCCCCCCAAATATTCTAGTATCACTCTCTCTTCAACATAAGTGATTCAAAAAAACAACTTTGAAGCCCTATCTCATATGACAGATAAAGAATATGACCACTTATCTATGGATGTAGCTTTGGGTTTTGGCCCTAGGGACTCTCCTTTAGTCCAACCCTCTTCTGGGTTTGCCTATGCTAAATAAAATGTAATTCTCAAAACAAGAGAAGGGAAGAATATTATTAATGGAAACCCTTTGCATGAGAACATGATCTCTATTGTCTTGGGCCTAGAAGAACTATAAAATTTTAAAGATGCTAAGGTAACCTTTCTGGATCCTAAAGCTAATGATTCCAATACTAATTACTCAGTTGATGAGGATAAAGATGACAAGGTTTTTGAGGAAAAATTTCCAAGAATATCATCAAAGAAGGCTTTACAAATTATATGGGAGGAACATGCGAATAAAGATACTTTTCTAGGATCCCAACATACCATCCCAAAAATGCTTGGGTCTTCTAATTCATCGAAATCCTCTAGCATCAATGCAACAACCAAAGGGGGTTCTTCCCACAACCCTTCAAAATAATGATTATTTTCTCTTGGAATTGCAGGGGCTTAGGCAAGGCTCCAAAATACTTTGGTTCCCAATATCTAATTTGTAATGAGAATCCATCAATAATCCTACTCTAGAAGACTAAAATGAAAGTAGGTAACATTAGGAAAACAAAGTTGGGAATGATAAAACAATGGGAATATATTGCAGAAGATACAAGGAGCGCATCTGGAGGCCTTTGCACCCTTTGGAACAAGTGTAAAGTTTGCTTGGTTTTTTCCCTTCAAACTTCTCATTGGATTTTAAATAAGATTAAATATGTCTATGATACCAAATTTTTTGTGGTTATCAATATCTATATGTCAGCTAACCCTATGGATAAGCCGGCTTGTTGAAACTCTATATTGAGTCTTCAAGATTCTCGATTTTCTTCAGATTACATATTGTCGATGACTTCAATCAAGATAAGTTCTAAAAAAATNGGGGGGGGGGGGTTATGGCAGAGGCCTATCCTAAGAGAGAATGGAAGAAATAATAGTCAATTGGGATCTTATTGATGTGATTCCCCTTAGAGGTAAATTCACTTGGATTAATAAGTGTCTTGGGCCTAGTCATATTGCTTCCTGTATTGATCATTTTATTGTCCACGTACACTTTCTTTCTACTAACTCCTCCCTCAAATCATTTATTCTTCCTTCCCCAAATTTTGATCACAAACCCATTTCTCTTCATATTCTCCATCTCACTGACTATGGTTCCCTACCCTTTCTCTTTCTTCCCTTATGGATTGGATCACCCGATGTGGATCATTTGGTTGCAAATTCTTGACACACTTAGGTTCCCAATACTCCTGTCTTTATTTGGGAACAAAATCTTATCATGGTTAAATTCTCTCTCAATGTTGGGCCAAAACTTCCTTCAACCCACCCTCCGTGGTATTAGAGGAGTTAAAGGGTAATCTAAACTCTCTTCAACTATTAATGGAAGAAAATGAGCTATCGTACCAACTTCAACAATAATAATTACAACTTTAAACTCAAATACAAAGAGAGATCATAAGGGAGGAGGAATATTGGCATATAAAATATCGAAGTTTATGGCTTAAAGCGGGGTATAGGAATAATAAATTTTCCATAAACAAGTTCAATCCTGCCTCTCAAAAAAAAATGTGGAAGACATCAATCTGGAGGATGGTTCTAGACTCTTTTATTTTGAGAGTATTGAGGTGGAAACCTAGAGTTTTTAAGTCGGTATGTTCTCCCAACAAGACGTGGCAACCATTCAAAACATAGTATCTATGTTAGAGAATATTCCAACTATCATCTCTGAAGAGGAAAATAAAAACTTGAACCGACCCACAGAGGAAGCTCAGGTCTTTGCAACTATTTGGAGTCTGGGTCTGGACAAGGCTCCCAGACCAGATGGGTTTCCCATATCCTTTAATAAACATTTTTGGGATCTCTAAAATTTTGATCTTATAAGAATGTTGCATTATTCTCACAAATATTTTATACTAGGGTGTAATACCAACTCATCCTTTTTAGCCTTAATCCCTAAAGAAACCAACCCTCCTTCCTTCTCAAGATTTAGGCTTATTTCTCTTTGCAATTCCTCCTATAAAATTATGACGAAAATAATTGTTGCTCGATTAAAAAAAATATGCCCAAGATCATTTCTCGTAATCAGGGTGGGTTCATGCATGATAGACAAATCATTGATAATATAGTCCTAGTCCAAGAGCCCATTCACTCAAGCTTCATGACAAAAGAAAAGGCATGGTAATTAAACTTGATATGGCTAATGCTTTTGACCGTGTTCGTCATTCTTTTCTCTTATAGGTTCTCAAGAAATTTGGTTTTAGTGTAGACTTCATAAAATAGATAGCCTCGTGTATTGGTGCTCCTTGGATTGCACCCCTTGTCAATGGACAATCAACACAATTATTTTTTATTGGTAGAGGAATGTGTCAAGGTTGTCCTCTTTCCCCTCTAGTGTTCATCATTATGGCTGACTCTTTAAGCTACAAGCTTGAGCATGAACATGAGATTGGAAATCATCCTGGTCTACAGATGGTTCATGGAGTTAAAAGTATCAATCATTCACAATTCACAAATGACACTATGTTTCTAGGGGTTTCCTCTCAAATTCCTTTCTCGATGCCTCTGGGGGAGAATTTAACGATCGAAAAATCCAAATTATGGGTTGGAGTGATATTTCTCAGGTAATGCAAACCATTCTTGAATTTTTCAATTCCCTACTACTGGTAATTGGTCTTTTTTTCGATATCCGGGCATTCATATTTCTCTAAAGTGCTCTACTTATCAAGACTAGGTTCATATTATTGAAAATATTAATATGAAATTCACTCAATGGGGCTCCCAATGGCTTAATCTGGTTGGTCGAATCTTCCTCATCAAAGAAATATTCTCATCTCTGGCCCTTTATTAATATTCCTCTATGTTAGCTCAAAAAGGCACAACTAATCAGATCTCAACAAAGATCAGAGAGTTTCTTTGGTAAGATGGGATGTCAAATGGGAACAAATCTCACTTAGTCAATTGGAAACAAGTAAGAAATCCCCATGATAGGGGAGGGTTGGGACTCAGAGACCCAACGTTTATGAACATTTCCATGGGAGAAAAATTATTATGGTGGCTCATTATAGGGAAATTGTTGTGGCGGAAACAATTGATATGTAAGAAGTATTTTTAGGGTCCTAGGATGAGATTTCTAGGGAAACCACAATGAGTGGAAAAAGGATCCTTGATCTTAAATCTTCTTATTTTGGCACTCTCTGTCATTAGAATCCAACTTAACTGGATTCTAGATAATGGGAAGTTAATTAAAATTTGTAAGGACTCTATCCCGGGGAAAGAATGTCTCTCCCTTCATGTGGACCTAGATCCCTTTGGCTCTGGATATTAGATCATGGATTTTCTACCCTACTTGATATCTCCTCCTGGGATCCCTCTTCCGGGTCTTGGGTTGGTTGGAATTTTTCACCCTTTCCTCCCCCCTTGGAACCTCTATCTTGCCTCCTCTTTCCCGTGTTGCATGGGTGTTATCCTGGGAACTTGGTCATTAAGGACACTCAGGGTTGGGGGGTCTCCCTCTTCTTTGTTAACAAAGGATTCCATTTTTTGCAGGAAATATTTAACTCGTTTACCCGTTCAACACTGTGGAGGAAGGTTTGGAATTCTAATGGGGTTCCAAATATCAATTCTTGCATTTGGCTCCTTGTTCATGGGAGAATATTAACTATTGAAAATCTTAAGAAGAGGGGCATTGTTGGTCTTTCTCATTGTTCCTTATGCCACCAAGATGAGGAAACTATTCAACATATTTTTTTTCATTGTAGTAGTTATACCTTGTTTACCTGGAGTTTCTCCCTTGGGGACCTCTTCCTCCTTGTTGAATGGCCTTCTAATTGTTGCAGGTTGAAGAAGACAAGAAATATTTGATAGAAACTATGACAACTAGAAGGCTGTAATAGAGAACCATTTGTGTTCCTGAATGCATGAGAAGAGCATGTGAGATATTGGAGAAGAATTGAGGCAAGAACCTTGAAGAATTCTAAATGAAGGTTGGAACAATAGATGACAAGTTAAATATTCTCAAAGGGAAGTGGAAACTGCAGAAGCGAAGAGGAGTAGAGGTTGCTCAAGAGGTTCTAGAAAGAATAACCACAGGAATACCAGAAGACTAGGCTAAGAAGAGGCTTAGTAAGGTATTGGATAACATGTTGATGGAGAGAGCTTGTTATAGAGGATTGAATGCAGTCGCCATGTGGACAAGGTAAATTTCACAAAAGGAAGAAAATGTCTATTGATGTCATTGCAGAGGTTCAGAAAGAAGACACAACAAAAGAAAAAAGGATTACAAGGAAAACGACATAAAGAAGATGAACCAAGATAAGTATGATAGAGAGATGATTGAGCTAAGGGAGAGGATCAATGTCATACAAATGTTGCTATAGAGAAAGATTGTAGAGAACCAGAGAGGAAGATGGAAAGTGAAGAATGTCAAGTGGCCAGTAATGCATATGTTTGAAGAGAATATTAAGGAAATCTTGAGAAACATAAATCATAGGATGCATTGACGAGATGTAAATATGATTCCCAATTCGTTTGGTGTCACTTTACACTCTTTCACTTAATTTGTCAACCCGAGGTTCATTTTATACTTGCGAGGCACCCAATACATATACACAGAAAATAACTTTCACCAAGCTATCAGAAAGGACCAACAAAACTAAACTATGCATAAATAAAAGGACAGAATAAAAGGATAAAGTCACAATTCTATAACTCCCATCCTAGCTGGTGGTACCTCTCAGGATAAGGTCTCTGAGCTCTCATAACCCTATACCCTCGTGTGTTCACCTCCTGGGGTCATGGATAAAGTGATTCTGTAACACTCCAAGCAAAGAAAAGAAAACTATCTATTTCATTTTAAATCACACATTAAAATATCATAAATGAAACTGTTATTTGGTTAATATGCCAAGACTAGATTAACAAATCATATAATTCCCCAATTTACAACTTTGTTAATGATATTCCAAATATTGTTACAGATAAGGAATGCAAGCACATATTTGACATATAGTATTAATATAAGCAAAGACTGATTGGGAAATTAATAATCTGCATAAATCTAAGTCCTAGCACATCCTACTCATCATTCTGCAGCATAAAACCAATGGCCATTGTGTAGCCAAGGTTTGGAACAAAGATAAAATTATGCAATTCTAAATCAAAATCAAATTAACAACTATCTAAGAACACAAAAATATTGTATGCAACACAAAACCTTACCTGTGAGTGGGCCCTTCCTCATAGGTAGGCATGTGCACTTAGTCTTAAATCACCACTAGTGGACAACAATAAGCACACACAACATAAATAGAGATTTATTAAGTCTGAACTTGAGCTCTCAGCTCTTACACAGTAGTATGAATACAACAGGAGACCACACGTACCCCCCAATAGATACTAGCACGCATATATTTATATAAGAGGAGGAAATCTGGTTGCCCAAATATGGAGCGACCAATCCCTATTATTTTGCTAACAATCAAAATACTACTATCCGTTGATTAGCTTGGACATGCATTGTTACATATCAGCGAATTGGAGGTGGCTTCTAGACCTACGGATTCCTCCAAAAATAGCTAAGTCGTTTCATCAACTTGTGCAAGTGGATTGTGACTTATCCAATTGCTTAACATGTGCTGGGTGATTTAATTAGTTTGTTGAAGGATTAATTATTTAACCATATGGATGGAAATTTGTGGAACCTGTTGGAACTTGTTTCCTTCATCTCATCATTGGATACTCGATACCTTAGCTAATTTTATTTCCTTAATCTGCTGGTGATTTTAATTCCTTTAACTCTGTTGAAGATGTTAACTTTGTTGATATATTAGCATTGGAGATGATATATATTAAGTGTCAGAATTATGCACTTAAAATCAAATGTTGGAAGCTTGCTGAATTAGTATTATGTTAATTTTAATATTTCAATTATGATATACCTTTTGTGGAGATATTAATTAATATGTTGATTGGTGAAGTCTCACGGACACATATTACATATGCTGGAAATATTTTAAATTAATCTCCTTGCTGATATATTTCAATGCTGAAATTCACATTAATTTCCCTTGCTGATATGCCTTCATTGTTCTTGAAATCCTTCATATATATTCCAAGGAAACCTGGAATTTATTACCCATATGGCAGTGTTTGACAATGTTAAATATTTAGGTGGTTTTGAGCTATTACAGGCCTAATTTTGCAGCAGGAAGCTACAAGGATTCTGTAGCAGATTGATTTGAAAACATGAGAACCTCACAATTGTATCAGCATTTAATGACTATGAATCTGTGGCAATGGATGTGAAATGACCCCAGTTTAAAGAATATATGAACCTTTAAAGCAAAACCCTGTAATGACTTGTCCACACATGATTTTCCACTTCAAAAGTAAATACAAAACACATTACTTCCCCTAATGTTAATAATAAATCCAATGAAATATTAATAAATGAAATTGGAAAACATCTTGAGCCCAAATCCCACATATGGGCATTAAAATGGATAAGATAGGGTTATATGTAAATGATAAAGGGTTAAGAAGAAGGAAAATAAGATGTCAAATGATGGTAATTTCGTGGCTCATCATCTCCCCCTAACTGTATATGTTGCATGTCCTCATTCAACCCTGCTTCTTCTCAACAACCAAGATGAAAGGGTACACACTGAATGATGCTCCTCTTTTTTCCGATGCATACCAATTTTTATTTTTTTTCATTGTAATGGCTCCCCTTCGAAGCATGGATCAAGTCATGAGGTCTCCTTCAAATTTGCACTAGAAAATAGGGTAAGTGGAGACAAGACTATAATGTTTCCTTTGTTGTCAATTAGGTCTGCTTTGAATAAATGGCCTATTTCTCAGCACAACATGGAAGAAATGATTTGCAATCCTCATACCATATGTAGTGCATCCTCTAATGAGTCTCATATTGATTTTTGCTTGATGGGTCTTGTGGGGTACATGTTCATTTCCTTGGCTTGTCCATATCAGATACTTTTTTATCTCTGTTGTTGGTTCTTGTGGAGCAACAACATTGTGTCCTTTTTCTTTTTTTACGCTCCTGTTTCCGATTCTTGTGTGACAACAACAAGACCTTCTATTATCTACATATTTGGCGTCTTCATCTGTATCATCAACTTTGGATCCTCAATGTCAATGTCAAGTCGTTGTCTTGGATTTTTCATATTCTCTCTCCTGTGATTTGTTAGAGTAGCCAATTCTAACAAAACCACTATTCTTCATATTGAGTTGGCTAGACTCAATACATTAATTAATTCCAAGACATTTTCAATACCACTATTAACTCATAATAACTGATGTGAATAATGATCCACAAATTTTCATGCTGGAAGAAAACATGCACAAATAAATAAAGGAAAGTTTGAAAGCCTTCTTCTTAGCCCAATACCAATTTTTTTAGTAGAACTGCTTCCGCACCTCTTTGCTAAGACGTTGGGCCCACACAAACCGCAACAACTAAGCGCATCATTGTTTCAAATGAATTTTATCTGAATAGGGTTTCTTGATGTTGATTATTGTGTAGCAACATCAATGCTTGATGTAGCAACACTAATGTCCTTCCTTGAACAAATTCTTGCCCTTCTCATTTTGGGACATTTAGGGAGGTGTTGGAATGGATTTAAATTGTGGAAGTGGAGTAAGACGAGTCATGGTTTAGATGAAGTAGTGAAATTTTTAGGTTGAAAAAGGATAAGGATGGTATGGGCATGAAAAATGATGGCTTGGTCCTAGAAGGTAAAGGTGATGGTACCCCTCTCCCCCAAATTGAATGCTTTTTCTATCCTAAGAAAAATAACAAATGGTAAGGAAGTAGGATAGAAAAGAAAAGAGGCTTAAGTGGTTTTACAAATAAAAATCTAAAGTATTCAATGAATCTGATAAACAAAGAGAAAGAAGAATCATACCTGCACCTACCTAAGAAGTCCATGAACTTTGCAACAAGCATATAATTTTCTATAACAGGTTCTTCACAAGTTCCCATGGAAATGAGCATCATCTTTGAGAATCTATACCAAGGACTATCAACAAAATCTCCTCCTGGTTTTGATATATCTTCATGAAGCTTTGAGGAAAGACCATTTCTGCAAAAGCTTACTCTGCTACAGGTTCTTGTGGGGTGGTAGTCTCTTCCTCTCGGAGAATTCCTTCAACTGATTTCTTTACTGTTGGTTCTTGTGTAGCAACATTAGAGATTTTTGAGGTTGGTTCTTGTAGGTTTTGGTTCTTGTGTGACAACACCTATTTCTTTAGCAATATTGTGGTTGGTTCTTGTGTGAAAACCACAAGGATGGTAGGTGTTGGTTCTTGTGTGACAACACCTATTTATTCTTTTATGAGCTCCCCCTTGTAGTTGGTTCTTATGTAACTACCACATGGATTATTGGTATTGGTTCTTGTGTAGTAGTACCAATGTTGTCTTTAGAACTTTGTCATTTTGTTTCTTCTATAGCAAGGGTGGATCTGTGAAGTGCTACTAAGGATGAAAACATACTACAATGTTCATAGAATATGGTTAAACATTTGAGAATGAAGGAGGTGTGCTAGACAATATTAGCAGTGGGAAAATAGAGAAAAAACCTTTATTGGTTTGGTAGCAACAAGCTCCATTTATTCAACAACTATTGAAACCAGAGAGGTAGCTTGGCATTGTAAGTGAGCCAAATTACTTTATTGGGTGGGTCAAGAGTGGGCGGAGCAGGAATTTTCTGAGGTATTATGGAGGAAGGAAGTGGGATGAAGTCATGATGTGATAGTAGTGGTCAAATGAATGATATTCCGAGGAAATTGTTGGCTTTCAAATCTAACCACATAGGCAAAGGAAACTTTATTAACTTCAGCAAGCAATTAGCTTTAAGATGGGAAGAAGAAAATGCATGGCCATACAATGGTAATGGTGGAAGAGTATGATGAACATTAGGTCTTTGTAGAAATGACATTGCTGATGTAGCAATGGGACTTGAATTCTATATCACGAGTCTTTAGTTTGAAAATCAATTCTTCAATTGTCTTGTTCTCGGTCCATCTGAAAAGTTTTGATGTTGGTGTTGGTCGACAAATGGAACAAACTTTAGACATATATCGTTCAAGAACTCAACATTACATGATAGCGCACTTGTTTTCGTGTCTTGGTGACATGCCCATTTCATGAAATTTTGTCTTTGAAAATCACTCATCTGTAGATTGACCTCCATGATCCTTCTTTGACTTGCAAAAAACTAGCATTTTTTGTGCAACACAAGGTGATATTATGGAAGAAAATAGATATGATGACTTTCTTCCTCCAATAAACATCAAAATGATTGCAATTAATGCATATAAAACAGATCTCTTAAAGGATTCATTGAAAACTTTTCATTGTTACATGTTGAGGAGTGGTGGCTAGCCTAGACTACATGAAAGTAATTCGATTATAAATTCTTCTTCTGATGTCTGATCAAAGTGATTCCAAATCCAAGTTAAAGTATAGCCATAGGGATATATCCAGTACAAACATGTTTTAAAATTGATTTGAAATGATATAAAAAATGTTAAGAAACATGCTATAAGACATCTCTTGTTCTTTATTTCCAGCGTTGACCAACAATCACATTTTTTTCCTTAACTTTTCGTTTGATGATAGATTGAATTGATTCCAATTGGAGATAAAATTATATTTATGTAGGTATCCCCAATAGAAACAGGTTTTGCAAACTTGAAGAATTGATGGGTCAAATATACCAAAGAACGACCTAGGAAACAAAGTTGTATCAGTGCAGGATAGGGAATTAGTAATTAGGGCATAACTTTCTTGTACGATATCAGAATTAGATGATTAGGTTGTAACTAGATTCATAGGAGGATACACCCTAGAAACAATGTTTTAAATAACTATCCATTTAGTTACCGAAATTTGATTGTCCGAACTCTGTCCTTGGTGATTAGTGATCCCAGATGCCACAAGAGTCTAATCAACAAGATGTTTCTTCCAAGTGATGATATGGGTTTATGTGAATTTTTATAGGTGTAAAATTTTCAATGTAATGCACCCATATGCCCAAAATTGAAAATTCCCAACTCCTAAGTTGTGTGATATGGCCCTCCCAAGATCCTATGGTTAATTAAAAAATACTTGAAGAAAGAATAAAATCAAATATCAATTCAAATGTGGTATAATGATAATGGGATCTTGACATAATCATCATGGGAACACGAAGTGTCCCATTACCTTTGAGATTGATATAATGAGAGCCTGACATAACCACCATGGGAGCCACAAAGTGTCTCATTATTTGTGAAACAAATTCCACATTTTGCTCATGGAATTGTGATTTGTGCATAATGATGGCTTAAATAGTTAATTGAGAAATATAACCATCATCAAAACATTGAGTAGTGTGCATTTGGAAATATGCTAGGATCAAAGGGTCTAGGTGTAGGGATGAGTTAATCGTTGAATTTTTGTAGGCGTGTTTTTCTCAATGTGATTCTCTTCTCCACCAAAAATTTGACCTAGATCATAATTTGCAAGATATGATTAATTTTTTGTAAGCCAAATTTTGAATGTGCATGCCTAGGACATCAAGAATTGTAGTTTCAAAGCTATGCGAGATCTTCCAAGCTTCATGAATTCATAATCAAAAGCATACCTCCTTAAAGTTTAATGAAATGGTTATTGGTTATTTGTTATAGCATGGAGTTCAAGTGTGGTATGAGATGATGAGATCCTGACATAACCACCACGAGAATCCACAGAGTGTCTCATCATCTAAATTACAAAATTGATAATAGTCAGAGTTTTCCACACTTGTCCCTGGAAACTTAAAAGTTATTCAATGCATTCCAAATAAAAGTGATGGAAGGCTTATGAATTCTAGAATGCATACCTTCTTCAAATAACCTCTCCTTGATTTTTATTCGAGTGGAATACCTCTTCCTCCTTCCAAGCTTACTGCAAAAGATATTAGTACCATGGGTGGCTCTTACAATGCCACGAGAGAAAATATTATTAACTTAACTCATGCATCGTATGATGATTTTAATGCAAAACATCATGAGCAAGGGATACCAGAGAGGTAGTCGATGTTTACCTAAATTTCCCTTCATCTTGGTATTTCTCCTACAATGATCCTAAGTAAAAAGTCCTGATTCCTTGAGCGCCTCCCCGATAACGACACCAAAATGACGAGGTGTAAATATGATTCCCAATTCGTTTGGTGTCACTTTACACACTTTCACTTAATTTGTCAACCCGAGGTTCAATTTATACTTGTGAGGCACCCGGTGCAGTATACATAGAAGAAAACTTTCACCAAGCTATTAGAAAGGACCAACTAAACTAAACTATGCATAAATCAAAGGAAAGATTAAAAGGATAAAGTCACAATGCTATAACCCCCATCCCAACTGATGGTACCTCTCAGGATAAGATCTCTGAGCTCTCATAACCCTATACCATCGTCTGTTCACCTTGTGGGGTCATGGATAAAGTGATTTTGTAGAACTTTAAGCAAAGCAAAGAAAACTGTTTATTTCATTTTAACTCACACATTAAAATATTAGAAATGAAACTATTACTTGGTTAATATGCCAGGACTAGATTAACAAATCATATAATTCCCCAATTTACAACTTTGTTAATGATATTCCAAATATTGTTACAGATAAGGAATGCAAGCACATATTTGACATATAATATTAATATAAGCAAAGGCTGATCGAGAAATTAATAATCTACATAAATCTAAGTCCTAGCACATCCTACTCGTCATTTTGTAGTGTAAAACCAGTGACCATTGTGTAACCAAGGTTTGGAACAAAGATAAAATTATGCAATTTTAAATCAAAATCAAATTAACAACTATCTAATAACACAAAAAGATTGTATGCAACACAAAACCTTATCTGTGACTAGGCCCTTCCTCACAGGTAGGCCTGTGCTCTCAGTCTTAAATCACCACTAGTGGACAAAAATAAGCACACACAACAAAAATAGAGATTTACTAAGTCTGAACTTGAGATCTCGGCTCTTACAAAACATTATGACTACAATAGGAGACCAGACGTACCCCCCCAATAGACACTAGCACACATATATTTATATAAGAGGAGGGAATCTGTTTGCCCAAATATGGAGCGACCAGTCCCTATTATTTTTCTAACAATCAAACTACTACTGTCCGCTGATTATCTTGGACATACATTGTTACATATCATCCAATTGGAGTTGGCTTCTAGACCTACAGATTCCTCCAAAAATATCTAAGTCGTTTCATCAACTTGTGCAAGTGGATTGTGACTTATCTGATTGCTTAGCACGTGCTGGGTGATTTAATTAGTTTGTTGAAGCATTAATTCTTTAACCATATGGCTGGAACTTTGTGGCACCTGCTAGAAATTGTTTCCTTCATCTCATCATTGGATACTCGATACCTTATCTAATTTCATTTCCTTAATCTGTTTTTTATTTTAATTCCTTTAACTCGACTGAAGATATTAACTCTGCTGATATATTAGCATTGGACATGATATATATTAAGTGCCAGAATTATGCACTTAAAATAAAATGTTGGAACCTTGCTGAATTAGTATCATGCTGATTTTAATCTTTCAATTCTAATATACCGTTTGTGGAGATATTAATTAATATGTTGATTGGTGAAGGCTCACAGACACATATTACATATCTTGGAAATATTTTAAATTGATCTCCTTGCTGATATATTTTCATGCTGAATATATTCACATTAATTTCCCTTGCTGATATTCCTTCATTGTTCTTGAAATCCTTCATATATCTTCCAAGGAAACCTGGAATTTATTATTGACATTACAGTGTCCGACAATGTTAAATATTTATGTGGTTCTGAGCTATTACAGGCCTAATTCTGCAGCAGGAAGCTACAGGGATTTTGCAACAGATTGATTTGAAAACATGATAACCTCACAACTGTATCAACATTTAATGACTATGAATCTGTGGAAATGGATGTGCAATGACCTTGATTTGAAGAATGTGTGAACCTTTAAAGAAAAACCTTGTAATGAATTGTCCACACATGAGCTTCCACTTCAAAAGTAAACACAAAACTTGCTACTTCCCCTAAAGTTAATCATAAATCCAATGAAATATTAAGAAATGCAATTGGGAAACATATTGAGCCCAAATCCTGCATATGGGCATTAAAATGGATAAGACAGGATTATATGTAAATGATAAAGGGTTAAAAAGAAGTGAAAATAAGATGTCAAGTGATGGTAATTTCGTGGCTCATCATGCATTCTTGAGTAGAGAAGGAAAAACTTAGAGGAATTGAGTTCAGATTGATACCATTGACATAGGAAGAAGTTAACTTTTGTGAACCAGAGCAAGGAGACATCCTTGGAGATGATGATGTTTAGGGGAGACCTATTGAGAGTCTCACAAACTGCTTAAATATTGAATATGAGAGACTTGCACGAAGTCTCATGAGCTACCTCGATAGTTTAGATCAACATATGGATGTGATAATAGAGGGGTTAAGAGAGGCTGAAAAGACAAATGTTTTTGAAACTGACAAGTTGTGTGTGTTTATAGGTTTAGTAGATGTTGGAAAGTCACTTGAATCTATCAAGATGAAGGAAGAAAAAGCTGAAATGTATTCTTACATCACTGAGAAAGGACAAAATCAAAATTGTGTTCTGATAATGAAGGACGAGAAAACATTGGTTCATCAAAGCAACCAAAAGGAATATCATACACCACTAAACAAGGAAAATGTTGAGAGACAGTTAGAAAAGACTGGTGTTGTATAGAGCAAGCATGATTTGGCTCATGAGGATAGATAAAGGGAAGCTAAAGAAAAGCATTCAGATGTAATGCTTACAATATGGAATGAGGAGATTGATTTGCTAGAAGAATTGCTGAGGAAACATGATTCAGAAGAAGGAAACACAACCAGTGGAGGAACATGTTCACACATGCTTAACAATAATGAAGAAATGATCTTAGCATATGAGGAGGCATAGGTAAATTTTAATTTTCAAATTAAATTAGAGGATGCAGGCATAGTAGAGAGTAATGAACATGGAGTGGAAATAACATCAAAAGTATTTCCTAAAGATGAACTCAAACCTCAAATTCAACATTTGGAGTTGATGAATTTTGAGGAATAGATGAGATTTTTGGAGGAATGGCTAGCTAGGGATATAATAAATGAATACTACATAGAAGTTGAAGAAACAACTGGTCTAAAGGAGCAGATTGAAGCGAAAAAAAACAATGGCATAAGTGAAGAAGAGATTAAGAATCCCAAATATATAAATGATAAGGAAATGTAGTAGGTAATGAACAACAACAACAAAATGGTTGAACAAAGTGAACAACAAGTTTGCAACAATATTATGTACCTGCCGAAGGACAAGATGGACATAGATATTGAGATGATGAGGAATGTGATGATGGAAGTGTCTTAGAAGAGACATGTTGAAGAGAAGAAGACAATCAACAATAGACTGCAGATGAATGTACAAGTTTGCATCAACAAAGAAGGATGAAAGTTCTAGGAAACAACAACAATGCAAGAAGGAAGTTGCAGTATTATGTTTGGGATCCAATAGGACTTTAGCAAAAGGAAATCATGATCAGGAGATCATGAACATTTTATTCCCGGGGAGTTTGATGCAGGAGCATCCTACCTCCACAAAACACCATTTTGACAAGACCTAAGGGGTCTTTGATTTTCCTAGGGAGTGGATTCCCTAGTTCATTAATTTAATGAAATTCCTATTTTGTAAGGAATTCTAAGATGTTGTGTGAATTGGATTGATTAGTTGGAGTTCATTGTAATTATATCTTACTTATTTAAGCAGGTCTCAAGAATTGTGAGGGGAGAGAGATCTTAGGAACATAATAGATCTCATGAGGACTTTGTTTATGGATCTAGAGATCCTAGATATAGGGATTGAGTGAGTGTATTGTGGATTTGAAACATAATTTTTTCAGAGTCCTTTTTTGTTTAAAATTGTAATACTAAGAGGCATTTGGGGGGCTGGACATTAAGGAGAAATCAGGCCAAGAGGGAGGGAGAAGAATTCATTGAAATCCTTGTGTAATTTCTATGTACAATAGGTATGGATTTTAGTGGAAAACAGAACACTCTGTTTCGAGTGTTACAATGGACTGGTAGATTAATTCTTTGTTCATTATTATGGAATGTGTAGTTATACATATCTAATTATTAAGATCAATGATGTCCTGCATATATATTGTGTTGTAGGTATAATAGAATGTCCCAGTGGAAGAGGATTGTGATCGAAGGTTGATAGTAAGATACATTGAGAACTCCACACTAGGTGGGAACTCCATTCCAGATCAAGTTGCAGATGATTACAGTCAAGTGATCATTGATCAAATTCAAGAGCAATGAATTCTCTCTTGAATAATTATGGATCCCAAGAACCATGTGTCGCCACCAGGTGAATTCGCGTTTGCAAGATGTCCAAATTTAAGTGGAAAGCTGATTTGCGAAGAGTAAATTTTGGTCGCAGCTTGTGGTTACATGGTAAGAAAGGACTTCTTATTGAATATTAGTGTCGATGAGCCAACGCTAAGGAATAAGCGATCAGTCACAAGGTTTGGTCACGAGGTAATAAGGTAAGCACCCAGAGGGCTTAATCCTGTAGATATGTTAAGCCCGATTTCATTGAGTTATTTTCACAGAATCAAGGCTCTATGAGAAAGGAGCACAATAGAGCTAGTACCCACTCCCATTTCATTCACAAGATGTGAATCAGAGAGATAAAAGAGAGAAAATGATCGAATTGGTCTATGCATGAACTTGATCGATGGATATTTGAGATAAAGGAAATTGGTCCCTTCGAGACCAATATAAATTGTATTGAACCCAAGCAAGTGGATTTGAGTCCTATGATGATTTTGTAGCCATAGTGTGCATGTGGAACTAATTAATTAAAGTTCCTAACAACAGGGAGGATGAGTTTGAGACATGTTCTATTGAGAGAGTATTAAAGTGAATGAGTGAATGGATGATTTCATCCATAAATGTGATCAATTCACGAGGATCAAATTCTCACTGATATTAAAGTAACAAAGATTCGGTCTCTGTAAAATTGAGGCTATATTACAACCATCCTTGGATAGTCCCTTTGAGGAATTATAAAGAAACCTGTGAGTTTTCTTACTGTGGGTGGAATAATATAGACCATATATGGTTTCTATCTCTATCACGGAAGAGCCCCACTACCTAGGCATTCATGGGCTTCTCTCCCTAAAAAATGTTTTTGGGTGGTTTTTGCGTTCATTGTTTATCGGTTTTCAACACATCGTTTTTTTTTTGGTGGTTTTGTGGTGCATGGGAGAATTTGTGATTTAGTCCATGGTTTTCTAATTCTGGTTAAGGAATTAGGGTTGTAGTCTATGATGTGTCAACATATTATGGGTTTTCGATGCCACATGATCCTATATGTATTGTATTAGTTGTAAGATGAAAAATAAAAATTAGAGGTGCAACTATAAACATGTTGTTGGTTTTCCCAATTTGAGTTTCCAAGGTAAATATATGTATATATGTATGATTTCAATTATGTTTTTTTCTATTTTTAAGAATCTATGTGTGAATTGCATTACTATAAAAGGTTTAAAAATTACAAGGTTCATAAGTCATATGTAGGAAACATATTGAACAATTTGATATTCAAGCAAATAATTACTACTATTTCCAAATAGTATTACACTGCATCTCAAGCATATAAGAAAATATAATATTTAAAAGTTCCAAGTTGCTCTACATATATCCAAGGAAACATGTGAAATTCAAGGACAACCTGGATCCAAGAAAATGATATACATTAGAGAGTCCCACCTACAACATCAAAGCTTGCAAAACGTACAAAAATATTGAGCACACTATAGAAGGATATTGATTTTAAGTGGTTCAAATAATTTAATTATCTAGACACCTATATGAGTAGTCCAAAAAAATCACAAAAAACTGAGTGGTCCAGTGTTTTGATTGATCCACACTAATTTCATAGATTATTTTATTTTTTATTTTTTTACGGTGTAGATAAAATCATCTTATATCTTCCATAAAAATTCATTAAAATATATTTAGTTTAACTTGGTCAAAAAATTAAATTACAGAACATTACTAGAGAAGTCAATAAAACTAAGAAAAATTAATCACAAATTATTCAATAAATTTTCC
>ML787916.1:298962-322201 GCA_009831015.1 Picea engelmannii | reverse complement strand
AAAAAAAAAAAAAAAAAAAAAAAATTAATGAGAGACAAGAAATAATATCATAAGATCTAACATCATGGTATGCATTTTTTTCTTTCTCATTATACAAGTTAAAAAAAATTACTGTCAAGGTACGAGAATGATTGTCCCAAAACCTTGCATACTTTGTTTTTCAAGATGAAAACCCACAACATACTTTCCCAAGTATACAATCAATAGTAACTTCTTCAATAATTTAAATTAATATTGAATATCAATATGTCTACAAGAAAGATTAGGTAACCATGACTTCTAGAAGTCACACAAAGAGAAACACTCTAATTGGGAGGATTGAGCATGATAGAGATCCATTTTTTTGGGGAATTGTTTTGTTACACATGGGTGTGAAAAACTTCCATTTGGAGGGTAATGATGGGCCTACAATTTGTGTATTTTATGGACAATTACACATCTACATTCGATACATTATTGCCCCTAATCCAAAATCTTCATGAGAAATATTCATGCTTTTTGATGACCAACATGGCTTGTCTTTATCTAATTATATATAATTTAATTAATTCAAGTTGAAATGTGACATATGCTTGATATTAGAGTGATTAATGGTTTTTATTAATGTTTCATATGTTGTATATGAATATTAATTCCATCCCCAATGGCTAATTCCAAGAAATCAAATCACTAAGAAAATATTGATCTCCCTCATTCATGGCTCCAAACAAACTAGATGGTTGTTGACAATTTTAAGGGATTTTATCCCTTCACCTTCTATAGAAGTTTCTAGAATTTAAAGGCAACATTAAATGACCCCAACAATTAAGAATATCATCTAATTAAGGAAATTTGAATTGTCTAAGAGGGAACGTAATTCAACAAAATAGGCTACATTATTTTAGGATATTTTGGGACAACCTCCATCAATAAAGGGGTTGATTGGAAGGCTTAAGTATGACTTATTTTCAAGTATGCGAGGAAGCATAGTTGATAGCTTAGGCTAGTATTTTTTTGGAGGATTTCCATTCATCTATTTTTCCACCCTCTAATAGTAAATTTGAATTTGCAAGTAATGCAATTTTTTTGTTCAAATTTCTTATTGTATATAGTGTTTTTATTTTGAGGGATTCACCTATTGGCACAGGGGCAGACCTAGGGTTCAACACTTCAACAGTGAACCAACAAAACCCTAACTACCGGCCCTTTCGGAAACACCTACGAAGCAGATGAAGTCTCACTCAAGGTAGAGGCAGGGGTGGCTGTAGGACTCAAGTGTCTACAACCTAGCTGGGACATAGATCTGTGATTACAACACTTAACAGAGCACTTAGCAGTTAATATTCATCAATATTTAACTCTTATTCACATTGCAGGTCGAAACCCTAGTTACAGAGAAACGTAATATTCAACAAGATCTAATACATCCAAGCACTTAGCATATAGAAATAGATCAGATCTAGCATTCATTCACATTACTAAGCACTAGGCTACTATATCAGATGCATCTAACATATATCACTGCACTAAGAATAAATCACATCAATAACATAACAACTATAATGCACAAAGCAATCACAACACATGATATACGTGGTTCCCCCTAGTGTGGGGCTAGGTCCACCAACTCTTCTTTTCTTTATTGTGTTCTTTCAATCTTCTACAAGCACAGAGCCACAAGAATCCACTCTACATAGGACAGGAGATTTGCGTGCACCTCGACAGATCCTCCTTCCTCAAGCTAGGTTCAAGCACAAAGCCTTCTTACAATCTACACATAGTCTTCTTACAATCACTTTCACTTAGCTCTGCAAGTTCTTAACACACATTATGCACAAAGCATCCATAACTGTTCGCACTTAGCTCACTGACCACATTACACATCTAGGTCCCTCTACTTACATCGCCTAGTTTTCTATTTATACATTACAAAAGGCCCTAAACATGGGTAAACCCATGAGTCGACATCCCATACCCATTACATAAACCCTAAACCCAAAAATGACCTAAGAAGGGGCTGAGATCCCGCAATCTCTGCTTCGCCTTGCGCTCTACCTTTGACCAGCCTATCAAAGTCCAAAAAATGGTCAAATGTGACCAAGGTTCTCCAAATCTTGGTCAAGGGCCAACAGTCCCCCAAAACTCACATGTGACTCGTCCAAAGTCACTCTAATCTGGGTAACTCTGCCTCAAATGCCTCGAGCTTGGCTCAAGCTACTTCGACCTGTTTCTTCGCCAGAGCCTCCTTCTCGGTGAAATATTGAATGGTATTCTCCATTGCATGTCCTTCCAAACGTTGTTCCACTGTGGTGACCACTTGTTCTAGTTCTGCACCTCATCCTTCAATCTCCTCAAAAAGTTTGCAAGATGCATCATGCACTGGCTGGAGTCATTGGGTTACTTCCATGACCTTACTTTGTATGGCATGGACTTGTTGCTGAACCATGCGCTATTCCTGGGATCATTTCATCCTCTCAACTATTGGTAGTGGCTTCAAGTGCGCTTGCACCGTTGTTGCCTGTTGCTTGGCCTCCTGAATCTTTGACTACAGTGTCCTTAGTTCAGGGTCCTCTACAAGGTGCTCGTAAGTATGCGCACTACAACTGATGAGTTGTTTACATTCTAAGGCCAATGCCTTGATTCTCTGGAATGTGCTACGGTTAGTTTCTTCTCTCTGGTATCACACTTCCTGCAGAGTGCTTGGAACTATTTGTAAATCCATTTCTGCTATCCTCTGTTGGAGATGTTGAATGGCTTCGGCAAGATTTCCTACTGGTCTTTCCACTGGGTCTTCTTCCATTTGTTCTAAGCTTGTCACAGAGTGAAGTGCTCTAGTGACTGCTTCTTTAAATCCAATCTTCTCTGCGAGTAGTTGTTTCTTCTCCTTCTGGATTTGCGCTCTATCCTCTGCAAAATTGGTTTGGATGTCGTCTTTTTCCTGTTGCACAACCGACATTGTTCTCTGGCTTCCTCTTTTGCTTTCTTTAAGGCCTTTGTGGAATGCTCTTTTTCTTTCTGAACACGACGAAGGTGAGCTTCGGTCACATTTTCTATTTGGCATAGTTGGGCAGGTTCATCTCCCAACTCTGTTCCTTCTAATGACGTGGGCACAGTAGAGACTGCGCAGCTGGAGTGGAGGGCTTGTTGTACCCCTTTCAGATCTGCTTCAATTCTTTCATACATGGTCTCTTGTTTGGATTCATTACCCTGTAAGATATCTTCTGAGTTATCTGAGACAACAACAATGATGAAATCTATGTCATCCATCATTATCACAGTCTGCATTTGTGGTTTTTTAGCTTTGGACTTCTTCCACGATGTAGGTTTTGTGGGGGAAACCTTTCTTTTCTTGGAGGTCTCAAATTTTTCAATAGGATCCCTAGGCGGTGGTGTTACTTTGCCTTGTTTCTTCTTGTCTTCTTATCCTTTGTCCTCTTCTTTGTCTACCTCGTCATCACCTCCCCCTCTAGGTGAGTCTGAAGCAGTCTCTTCCGATGCACTATTCAGGTCCTGTACCTCTTCCTTTTTCTTCCTTCTGCTACTGTTGGGTGCATCATACTCTTCGCGAGTAACCAACGGACTTCCAATGAGGTCGGGGTCAGACAGTTCTTCCTGGTCGACTGGTATAAGGAACTCTATAGGCCATTCCTTAGTGATTTCTTCCATGTCCTCCTCTGTGATTTTATAGTAACTCTGTAGCTCTTCTTTGTGTTCGTCTCCATGCGCAGTGATATAAATAAAATGTCTATTTGCATGGAAATTCACAAATGGTCTGAACCTATGTAGGGTGTTCGACATCATCCAAGGGAAAGACTCAATATCCCTCTTCAACTGTAGATAGTAGGTGTGGAACACCGCGTTTGACTACCATTGTCTCACCATGTCGCTCAAATACCAGAGCGTGGTGAAATTCGTAGCTGAGGGTTCTGATGGCTCAATCTTAGGGAAGGTCACAACTTTCGTCATTTCCCAAGCAATGAAAACGACGAGGATCAACAACAAACTAAAGTGGAACTTGTAGCCCTGATCCTGAGCTTCATGAAAGTCTTTCTCAAACTGGTTGATGAGGTAGCTCACTCAGTTCATTTGTATCCCTTCCACGCATTTTCCCACGAGGTCAACAATGAACTCTGTGACCTGCATGGGTTTGTTCTTCCTTACTACCTTACCAACGATCAAATGGCAGGCTAGGCACACTGCGCCATTCTGAATGGAGGCTGCCTTGTAGCCTCGCTTCCCCTTTTCCACGTCGCCATAGGTATCTTTAATTTTTTTCACCAGGGCACGATCTAGAGCCTTCGTTGGATAGAATTCTTGCGGGTCTGGTCCTTTCATGCTTAATCTAGTGATCCGATGGATCAACGTCAGATCTACGGTGATGCGTCTGTCCAGCCACAGATAACTACCATGGAAGCAAGACAACAGGATTTTAACACACGCGTTAACCTCTTGATGCCTTCCAAAGTATGGTATCTTCATCACGTTCAGGATAGTGGACCTTGCAATGTCCATAGTCCATGGTTGAGGGATGATCTTCGACTTCTTCCCCTTGGTCCTGGTTAAGTACTTGTGTGGGAAGAGCATTCCATGGTTCTTGTGATATCCCAAGTTGAAGTCACTGATCTTCAACGTCATGATTTGTCCTAACTGCAGTCCAAATGCGCGTATCCCCTTCGGGAGGTACACAGTGATCAAGGTGTAGTCAAAGTCCCTTAGGACACTGTCATGGCTCATTGCACCATCCAGAGGCGGGATATAATTGGGCAGGATATATGGGATGAGCTTCACATTCACCAAGTCATCACGATGCTTGTTTTGTTTCTCTATCGCAACTTGGGATGGTCTAGATCCACGAGTAGTCGATGAGGATGCTTGCACTCCTCTCTTCGACGAGGCTTGGAATCCTGTAGACATGACCTTCTTAGTCATGAGGTATATGAGGATCTCTTCAATGGATTTATCTACTTCGCTGAATTCACCTGACATGCACGCTCGAGATTAGGTATCTTATATTGGTGATCAAATACTCAATGTAACAGAATGGGTGGTGAGGTCTCAAATAGGTACAACGCGAAAGAAACTGGTTCTCTATGGGATCGAATAATCACAATTGGCAAAAGTGTTCTCGGTGCAACACTTGACGAGATAAATAGACAATGTCATAATGGACTCTTCCAATGGGAAGGAATGCCTCAATCAATGCAATTCCATCCATTATGGTGTGGTCCCAATGGTCTAATGGCGATATTTCCGACCATAACTATGGTTCGAGCCCTTCTGGAGCGTTGAGCTAACAGTCGAGACGCCTCCAATGGTTATATTTCTTCGCCATGGTGAAGTGCCAATATTCGTTGTTTTGATATCCCAGCGAAGTTCAATTTCTGCAAACCTTCCTTTTTTGAAGTCCTCTCTAGAACTTCCTATAACTTTTCTAACTTTGGTTTCTTCTTGCTGAGATTTCTGGCTTTCTTTCCTAAAATCTGAGTCACTGGTTTCCTCTTTCCATTATCGTTCTTATCTCCTCTTGGCATAGTAACTTTGCACTATGGAGGGTCTTTCATAGGGTTTGAGGGTAATACTTCTTCTCTTTCTGGGGTAGGTGCTCTACTCTCTTGTACAGATAGGTGTTTCCAGTCTTCCTGTGTTCTTTCAACTTCGACGTTCAGATCTCTGGTCCTTAGTAGCTTCGACTAGTCCTCTTGTTCTTCTAGTAAGTGTGTTATTCTCCTAGCCATGAAATCTCTTAGTTCTTGCTTTTTCTGTTCTATATCCTCCTCTTCTTGTTTCCTTCGTATCATATCTTTCTCAATCCAGGTTTTTCCGAGAAAAATAGCAAATGGGGCGTTGTTCTCAACAAATTTAACAATCTCAATTTTTTCCTCTATTGAAGTGCCATGAGCACTCATAGTTCTTTGGGTAAGTCTTCCACATAGGTTTATCAACATTCCTCTAAATAATCCTATTCCTCCCAATGAATGAACCATAACAGGCTTTCCCAAAATTTCCCAAGTTCTTTCTGTTATGATATTCACCTATGTTTCCTCATCCAGAACACAGTTTATGTCAAAGTATCCTATTCTTGTTTCGAAGCATTCCGTCGCATTTAAGATCTCTGATAAGTTTATATCTTTGTGATCGTTCATGGTTTCTTTCATCTGTAATAATACAGTCTCTAATTCTTTCTAGGGTTCTATCATATCCTTAGTTTCTTGGCATGTCTCATGGTTTTCTTGTCTCATATTCATCTTTTCAACTTTAGCAATCATTCTAGGGAAATCCAAAACTTCATGGTCCATAGCTTTACAGGAAATAAAACTAGGATCTCTACCGGGGCATTCCTTAGCAAGATGTCCCGGTCTTCTGCAACTATAGCAAAGAGTTAATCCTCTCTTTCTTTTAAATGACCACCAACCTTTCCTGTACTGTGCAGTGGGATCACAGTAACTAACCTACAAACTATTCTTTCTAGGATCCTGCATCCATTTGTTAGTCCAAACATTCTTTCTATGCATAGGAATAACATATCTTTCACTATTCTTATCAGATCTATTCATATCCAATCTTCTTTCTTCTAGTTGTGCCCTAGTTTTCAGATTAGGACAAAATCTATCAAACATACCTAGATCCATTCTTTTGAAACAAAAATTTTCACTTATCTTACCTTTCTCAGAGCACAAAGCTTTAAGATCTTACCTCTTTTCTTCAGATAAAGCTTCTTTTCTTAGCATAGATCTTTGTAGTAAAGTATAGTACTGAGCACTAAAGCAACAGATCTACACACAAAGCTTTCTCTTTTCTTCAGTTCCCAGCAATCACAATTTCAGGTCCCTGCAATAGAAACATTTGTTGGCACAGGGGAAGACACAGGGTTCAACGCTTCAACAACGCACCAAAAAAATCCTAACTACCGGCCCTTTCGACAACACCCGCGAAGCAGATGAAGTCTCACCTGAGGTAGAGGTATGGGTGGTTGCAGGACTAAAGTGTCTACAACCTAGCCTGGACACAAATCTATGATTACAACACTTAAAAGAGCACTTAGAAATTAATATTTATCAGTATTTATCTCTTATTCACATCGTAGGTCGAAACCCTAGTTACAGAGCAGCACAGTATTCAACAAGAGCTAATACATCCAAGCACTTAGCATATAGAAATAGATCAGATCTAGCATTCATTCACATTACTAAGCACTAAGATACCATATCTGATTCATCTAACATATATCACTGCAGTAAGCATAAATCACATCAATAACATAAAAACTATAATGCACAAAGAAACCACAACATAGGGTATACGTGGTTCACCCCAGTGCGGGGCTACGTCCACCAACTCTTATGTTCTTTATTGTCTTCTTTCAATATTCTACAAGAACAGAGCCACAAGAACCCACTCCGCATAGGACAAGAGATCTGCGCACACCTCGCCAGATCCTCCTTCCTTGAGCTAGGTTCAAGCACAAAGCCTTCTTACAATCTGCACACGGGATTTTTACAATCACTTTCACTTATCTCTTCAAGTTCTTAACAAATAGTATGCATGAAGAATCCACAACTGTTCGCACTTAGCTCACCGACCACATTACACATCTAGGTCCCTCCTAGTTACATCACCTATTTTTCTATTTATACAATACAAAAGGGCCTAAACATGGTTAAACCCATGGGCCGACATCCCATACCCATTACATAAACCCTAAACCTAAAAATGCCCTAAGAAGGGGCCGAGATCCCATGTTATCCGCTTCACCTTGCGCTCCTCCTTCGACCAGCCTGTCGAAGTCCCAAAAATGGTCAAATGTGACCAAGGTTCTCCAAAGCTTGGTCAAGGGCCAACATCACCCCATTGCTTGGTTTAGCATTTGGGCCTTCCATGAAGCTGAAATGGAGGTTGAATCCCCTCTACATGTAGATTATATATATATTGTACTATTTATTTTAATGGATATAATTTTCCTCCTACATTTACATTCCTTTACTTGTTATTTATTCTCTTTAAATTTCTGTATTTTCATTTCCAACATTCCATTTCTTCCATGTATTTCCTTTACTTATTTTACTTTGTGATGTTCAATATTTGATGTATGCTTAATGAAGTATAGTACGATTAATAAGGATATATGGTTTGAATAATATAGCATTATCCTTAGGATCCTAGTTTCATTGATCTAATCCCTAAACACTTCACCCAAGTATAGTGATAGAAGAACTTTGTTGGGTATGTGTTATATTATTTGCATGACTAGAACTAGTGTCCATGTTGTGTCAGGCGTATGGGGCGGTCATAGGGAGGCAGAGCCAAATTACATTCCTAATTCATATGTAGGTATGCCTACCCACCTTTTACCAAGGGTTCAGGGGATGGCCCTTGAATGAAGGGGGTTTAAGGGGGACCTGTCACCCCCACAAGATGGGGGGCATGGGGGGCAATGGGCCCTTAAAGAAAATTTTGGAAACATTGCCTTTTAAAATATTGCAATTTCATAGTTGTTGGCATAGGGGCAGACCCAAGGTTCAACTCCAAGAGTGAACCAACAATCCCTAACTACTGGCCCTTTCGGAAACACATGTGAAGAAGATGCAGTCTCACCCGAAGTATCTATCGAGGGGTTGCAGGATAGATATGTCTACAACCAAAGGGAATACCAAGTGGATATAATACGAGAGAAATGCAACATTTATATATCACTTACTAGTTTAGATCTACTCTACAGAACTATTTATCAGATCCAACAAAGTAATGCAATAACAATATACCAAATTACAAAGAACAAATCATCAATCACACACACAACACAAGATATATGTGGTTCACCCTCTCTCTAGGGCTACGTCCACATAACTGTTCTTTATAATATATTAAGATGAAGCATACAATTCTTGTATGCACTCTCAGCTATCAGATCTTCTTTCTTCTCCTCTCTGTCTCTCCCCTTCCTGCGCACCCAACCGCAGGACTGATCTTCGAAACCAGCTGAATATCTTACAATACCAAAAGGCTCTACACTCAACACTTCTCTCTCACACAATAGTACTCACTCGATCACACAATAGTAATGAATCCTCAACCAACTAGTACCAACAATAATAACAACAACAACCAACAACAACCCATCCCAGGTCCTTTATACCTCTGTTTATACATTACAATATCTCACTGATAGCCTTAGGTCGAGACCTAAGTGTCAAAACCCTAGATACCAAAACCCTAGGTGTCTAAAACCCTAGGTCAACTTGACCCACGTTTTCATGGCTTCACCAACCTGTCTTTCCTTCCTTCTCACGCAGTGCTCCAAAGCATCTAATGGTGGATTTTTTTGCTTGCTGAGTTGTCCACAATCCATCTTCCTTGTTGATATGTCATCCTCGATATCCACGTCCAACACCTTGCTTTCTCTTACTTCGCTCCATCTTTTATTCTCTTTTCCTCACTTCGACCCAATAACAGTCACTGTGTCTTCTGCTCAATTCACATTTTTCCTTTTCTTCCTTGATCTTCGCTTGCTTCCATAACCAAGGGCCAACATGCCCATAACACTCATCTGTGACTCATACTGAGGCAATTTAGATATCAACTTCCTATTTTACTTCGACTGTGGACTGCACAAGGAAGCCTTTGCTTTTAGATCTAGTCCTCCATTCTTTCCTTGTGCAGACTGTCTTTTCTATGTATGGTACCTAGTTTCAACTACACCTGGTACCTAGACCCTTTTCCTCATGCTTTTACTGAGATCTGCGAGGTAGCTGGTTTTCATAGTACAACTTCAGCCGGCTCCCGTTCACCAAACCTTCCTTCCATTCTCCATTCAAAGTCTTCAACTGCGCAGCTCCTCCTTCAGTAACATAGGCGACCTCATATGGCCCAAGCCAATGGATTCTGAACTTCCCAGGATGCTTCATGAACTTGTTGTCATATACTAGTACCAAATCACCTTGCTTAAATACCTTCTTCTTGATATGTCTGTCATGGTAGGCTTTGTCTCTTTCCTTCTAAACCTACTAGTGAAATCCTGCAATGAATCAGTCTTCTTCCAGTTCAATCAACTGCGCAAGCCTCTATCAAACATTGCCAATGTCATCCATATCTATAAAGGAAACAATTTGTAAGTTGGGTACCAAATATTCCATTGAGACAACGACTTTGAGACCATACACCAACTTGAAGGGGGTCTGCATGGTCAGTTTCTTACAAGTGGTTCTATAAGCCCATAATACTGCTTGTACTCTTAAATCCTAGTCATCCATGTTCACACTGCAAATCTTTGTTAGCGTTGTCTCCAAGATCTTGTTGAATGCTTCAACTATCCCATTCTCTTATGGATGGTAAGGTGTTCTCTTCTGATGATGAACTGTAAATTCCTCTATCAAGGATTTTTTTATTTTATTAATGGAATGTGTGCCTTGATCGCTCATAAGGATCTTCGGGCATCCAAAACTGGTTATGATGTCATCAAATATGAAGTGCGCAACTTTAGTGGAACTACAGTCCTTAACTTCTCTTGTTTCGTCCCATCTGGTCAAGTACTCTATCGTAGTGATTATGTACCTTGCTCTTGTGCACTTCCCTGGTGGGTTAATAGGTCCCACAAAGTCAATGGCCCATTTCTCAAATGTTTGTAGGGCCAGTTGTGGTATTAACGACATTTAATCTCTTCTGGATGGTTTCCCAACTCTTTGGCATACATCGCTGGATATGTAATAGTCCTTATCATCTATGTGTAGGGTAGGCCACCAAAGGCTAGCTTGAATAACCTTCTGTGCAGTTTCCTTCCCTGCGTAGTGTCCTCCTGTGATGCCTTCATGAGCTTCGGTGAGGTTCAACGATCTTTCTGCCTCCACAACACACCTCCTTAGTATCTCATCAGGTCACATATTGTATAGTTTTCTAGCTATAAGTGAAAAGTCTGCAGTGCACACTACTAGCTGTTTCTTCTGGGTCATTGTATATTCACTAGGTGCCAATCTTGTTGACATGAACTGGACTATTTCTGCAAAGTGGTCATCAATATTTCTAATGGGTAGCAACTGTGCATCCGACAATGTATCCTCCAAAATAGTAGGCTCTTCTCCATGTTCCAACCTTGACAAGTGCTCATGAACTTTGTTCATTCTTCCTGGCTTAACCACAATCTCAAAATCATATTCCTGAAATAGTAGAATCCATATGCATATTCTCCCCCCCAACACTGGCTTGTTGACTAGGTATTTCAGCGTAGAGTGATCAGTGAACATTTTAAAGTGTCCTCCCAGCAAGTAGTGGCAGAACTTCTGCATCCCATACACCATGGCTATCCCTTCTCTCTCAGTAGTGGTGTAATTAATCTTTTTTGTCGATAGTTTCCTTCTAGCAAAGGCTAACGGATGGTCGATGTCTCTTGTTCCTGGTTATGCTAACATAGCTCCTAATGCAATAGAAGATGCATCGACATGCACATGAAATTCCTTGTTCCAATATGGGAAAACCAGAATAGGCGAAGTAACCATTTTTTATTTCAACATGTCGAAGCTCTGTTGACATTCTTCTGTCTAGTGCAATTGGCAGTCTTTCTTCAAAATCTTCTCCATGGGTGTTGTAATCTGGGCATAGACTTTAATGAACTTCCTGTAATATCTAGTGTGTCCCATCGCAGTGCGCAACTGTTTGAATGAAGTAGGAGGGGGTAGATCAACTATGATGGAAATTTTAGATGGATCTACTAGCAATCCCTGCTTGCATACAATATGGCCTAACAACACTCGAAATGGTGAAAATAAAATGCGCTTCTTCAGGTGTAAGGCAATCTGACACTACCTGCACTTGTCCAACATTATCCTTAAACATTGGATATGATTTTTCAATAAACTAAAGATAGTCCAATCATCAAAGTATGCTTCTAGAAACTTATGTAGGAACTCCTTGAATGCTTCGACCACCGCCCTAGAAAAGATGGTTGGGGCATTCCTCAATCCAAACAACATTACTTTATATTGGTAGGATCCCCATTCTATGGAAAAGGTGGTCTTATGGAAATCTTCCTTGGCAATCCGAATCTGATTGTATCCTGAAAATTCATCTGTAAAATAATATACTTCTTGGCCTCCTACATTATCTAACACTTCATCAGTGAATGGCGTAGGGAAGGGGTCATGAAAACAGACATTGTTCAGCTTCCTGAGCTCCACGTAGATCTTGATATCTCATGTCTTCTTGTCTTGTACCACCATAGGGATAATCCATTCTGATTCCTCGACCGATTCTATAATTCATGCTTCCAGCATTCTGTCGAGCTCAATCTTCACTTCCTTTTTATATTTAGGGTTCAATATGTAGGGTCTCTGTTTGACTGGTATTGCATCTGGTTTCAAAGGGATCCTCATCTCTACCATAGGCCCTTTAATTCCATTCATATCAGTGAACTTGATTGGAAACAAGTCACGATACTCATGTAGCAATTATGTGATCTTGTTAATAGTGGCAACATCCCAATAATCTCCAACATTTGCAAGCTTCATTGTTTGTTCTGTTCCAATATTGATTTTCTTGATCTTGATCGATTTTCCAATAAATGGTATCTCAACTCTTGGTCCTTCCACATATCTCTGGCCTTCTGTTTATGTGATGTTCACCTTCCTAGGATCATCGTCTTCATCAATATTGATGTTGTAACAACCTTGCAGTTTCTGGAGAGTCGCAGTCCATTTGTCCTCTTCTTGTTCCAAAGGGAGGATAGGTGCCTCCTCGAGCACTTTCTGTCTTATGACCTGTAATGTTTTATCTACTGTAGGATATTGGATTTTGAATAAAAAGTTAGTGACAAAGTTCTGAGTCATACCTTCCCAATCCACAGTGATGAGGTGCAACTCTGCTTGAAGTTACCAGTTGATAGGGTTGTGTCCATCATGTTGACGAATTTGTTCACCCACTGCTCTTGAGGAACATTGCTCCATGATTCTGCGCAACCTCGCACATGGTCCTTCAGACAACTCTGACCTGTGTATCTAACTTCATAGCCTTCTACTTGCGCTGAGAACCGTGTTGTCATTAGATTACAACATTGTACCCATTCTGTAATGTTGTTTTTGTGTATCCCCCACCATCTTTATGGTGTGGCTTTCAAGTCCTCATCCATTGCCCAGAGTCATTGTTGTGTTGGTACACTTTCTTCAAAGTCCGACAAGAAGGTTTCTAAAGGATTCAGACCATCAAAATTGGGTAAGTTACTTACAATTGTGTCGATCCAGCATGCTTCCCTGGTTAATCTAGCACATCTCCTTGTAGATACTTTGTACATTTTTTTTATGCCAATTCTCCAGTGCTTCTTCTGAATCTGATGAACATGCGCTATCAGTTCACCAACTCAAATTTCTATCCTTTCTAGGATTAATGTAATCCCTCTATCTGGCTGTTAATTTGTATATGTTTTCCAGTTCATATGCGTAGTCTTCTTCTCTGATGGGATCTGTGTATCATTGATCTTTATCGGGATCTAAAGGTGCAATGACACTAAGGCCATCTCCTTCAAATTTCATTCGTCTTTTCTTTAAATTGACCACAGTGGAATTATTGAAAGCCCAATCAATTCCTAACAGCGCAGGGTAAGGAAAACTATCATCAACTATCTCAATTACCTTGAAGTCTGCAAACGTACTCACTCCGTCGATGTCCACATGGACATGTTCCAATATTCCAAAGGGGATTGTAGCTTATTGATTAGCCATCTTAAGTATGATAGGGGAATAGATCAACTTATCTTTTCCCATTAGTGCCTAGGTTTTCTTCATCATGACATTGACCTCCGACCCTAAGTCGAGGACCACATAGTCTATATCATACTCTCCAATATGAGAATTCATGTGTAGTTCCTTGTTTGTACTTCTATTCTTGGATAGTTGATGTACTTCTTTATTCAGTAAAGATTCTACCCTTCCTATCTCATACTGTCTGACCAAATTTTGTAGTTCTTGTATGGCTCTCTCATCTTTAATCGACTCTATAAACATATACAAGAAATTGACAAGTTTACTTGCCTCTTTTCCATCTCCAGGCAAAGCAGACTGATCGAATGCCATAGGAATTCCACATTCTCTTACTTCTGGTCATGTCTTTGATGAAGAAACTTGGTCTCCCCTAAATTCTCTTCTTGCCTCCTTGAACATTTGTTTTTCTTTCTTTGCATCAAAAGTTTGTGTCTTTTCTACAACTTTCTTGACTCCTGATTCTTTTGTAGTCTTTCCTTGGATCATTTTGTCTTCTCCTATAACAACGCCTCCTTGAGTGATAAGATCCACTCTGGGGTCTTCTCCACGAGGTTTTGATTTGATTAATTTTATTTGTGGGTTCTGTTGAGGTCCCCATCTCTCTTGAAGTTTAGCCAGCAATGTTAGACATTCCTCGATAACATGCTCGAAGGAGTTGCAATAACTACAAGTGGTACAAGGGTTTTGACAATCCCTTGCCAAGTGTCCTGGCTGTGTGAAGTTATAATAGATTATCTTTCCTTGACCTCGACCCATACCTCCTCCTTTTTCTCTTCCTCTAAATCCACCACGAGGGTTGAAGTGTCCTCTCCCAGGGGAGTTATACTGCATAGTGTTTCCTTCTTGCTGTACTTTGCCTTGAATTTTGTATATATCCCTTGACCTTTCATGCATGAGGTTGTAATCCCTACAATCCCTATCAACATGCCCCACAAACTTACATAATGTGCAATACAAATTTGTGGGTGTCTGAACATATTTTTGCATGTAATATCACTCACCAGGGCGATGTTTATTTCTACATACCTCGCACCAGGGTAGGGTAACTTTCTTCAAGGGGCTCGGGGATCCAAAGGCCAAGTATTCATAAAATAGGGGACAATGATCCTTGTCATGGCCTTTTTATTTTCATCTGACACACCATATATATTCCCTTTTGTCTTTTCCCTTGTATTTCTTCATATCTTCGACCTGCAGAGACAAACTAGTTAACTGACTTAATATTTGACTCATACCTGAGCTAGATTCTACCATAGGGGCTGATTCTAGCTTCATGGTGATCTCCAACACCTCAGCCTACGAAGCAATCTTATTTTTCATCAAACGAGCTCTGATGTGTGGTAAGAGAGCAGCAATGAACCATTCCTTGTTCTGCTCATCTGGGATTTGAAAAATCAGATGGCTCGTCAAGGTTTTAAACCTCTGATCGAACTCCCATACTGGTTCAACTATTCTCTGCTTGATTTCTTTTAGTTCTGTAATGCACTATGACTCTGACTTGGGTTTCTTGAACTCGACAATCAGCACATTCTTGATCTCATTCAGTGATTTAGGCTAGGCAATTCCCTTAACAAACTTCATGTACCATATCAGTGCACGGTCTCTTAGGGTAGTACTAAACTGAGCTCATTTGAAAGCTTCATCGGTGATGTTCTTAATACTCTAGACGGCTTCACAGAGAAACCAGTTCTGATCAGGATCTTCATATCCATCTCCTTTAAAGGTGGGTAACCTCATCTCATCTGCCATAGACCTTCCTAGGTTTCCTGACTGAGTAGGTGTTGGGATACTAGTGACAGTGATTTGAATGCTTGGGTGACTTTGATTACTCTGATTGATTAATGTTCTTGAATCGACATGAGGAGTAATAGTACTTACTTCAACAGTCTGCACGGTTCCTAAATCTTCTAGCTCTTCCTGATGAGGTTCTTCAACTTTCCATTGCTCTGGACCAACAGACTCTGAATGCTCCTCGTCTGTCAGATCTGCCTCTTCTCCAATGTAGAAACCCTCGTCCCCATAGTTCTTCTTAAACAGGTTCGCAAGAGGAACTTCTCTAAAGACTCTCCCACTGCGCGTATGTCCATCCTCTGTGTCACTGTCACTATCTGAGTTCTTGGACATTAGCTCTTCAATCCAACAGACTACTGTATCTTGAAGATGTTCTTCTCATGTAATAACATCTTGATCTTCAGCTTCAGAAAATGTAAACATTTTCCTCTAGGTCCCTTAAATAAATATCTCTTTGCTTAGCTATACGATTCTACTCTGTCAACAACAAACTCAGTGATATACCCTCCAATGGTACTATCAAACCAATGATCTACTGCTCTTGACACGACGTTATCAACTCTCTTGACCTTCTTGACCAACGCTGACATCCAAACCACAAATGGCCTAGATCTGATCTCAAATTGGGTATCTGATAACCTAGCTAGCCACTCGTATAAATCTCTATGGATTCCTCCAAAGAAAATCTCATGTATATCAGTAAAGATATATCTTTCCAGCCAATCCTCTGTACTAAGATTAAGGTTCTTGTTCTAGTCTTTAGAGAATTCCTTTGCTTGATCTTCTATCCACTTCTGAATATCTGTCTTTGATGGAAACCACCTTTACATTCCCTCAACAAGATTCTCGTCCCAACAATGGAACCATTTATTGGCACAGGGGCAGACCCAGGGTTCAACTCCAAGAGTGCACCAACAATCCCTAACTACTAGAGTTTTTGGCAACACCTGCGAAGCAGATGCAGTCTCACTTGGAGTAGCTATGGGGGGGTTGCAGGATAGAGATGTTTGCAACCAAAGGGAATACCAAGTGGATCTAATACGAGAGAAATGCAACATTTATATATCACTTACCAGTTCAGATCTACTCCGCAAAACTATTTATCAGATCCAACACAATAATGCAATAACAGTATACCAAATGAGAAAGAATAGAGAATCAATCACACACACAACACAAGATATACGCAGTTCACCCTCTCTCTAGAGCTACGTCCACAGAACTGTGCTTGATAATATATTAAGATGAAGCATACAGTTCTTGTTTGCACTCTCATCTAGGAGATCTTCTTTCTTCTCCTCTCTGTCTCTCCCCTTTCTGCGGACCCAGCTGCAGGACTGATCTTCGCACCCAACTAAATATCTTACAATACCAGAAGGCTCTACACTAAACACTTCTCTCTCACATAATAGTACTCACTCGATCACACAATAGTAATGAATTCTCAACCAACTAGTACCAACAATAATAACAACAACAACCAACAACAACCCATCCCAGGTCCTTTAGACCTCTATTTATACATTAAAATAGCTTACTGACATCCTTAGGTTGAGACCTAAGTGTCAAAACCCTAGATACCAAAACCATAGGTGTCTAAAACCCTAGGTCAACTTGACCCTCATTTTCAGGGCTTCACCAACCTATCTTTCCTTCCTTCTCGCGCAGTGCTCCAAAGCATCCAACGATGATTTTTTCTGCTTGTTTCTTTTTCCACGATCCATCTTCCTTGTTGATCTGCCATCCTTGATATCCATGTACAAATCCTTGCTTTCGCGTACTTTGCTCCATCGTTTCTGCTCTTTTGTTCACTTTGACCCAGTAACAGTCACTATGTCTTATGCACAGTTCACTTTTTTCCTTTTCTTCCTTGATCTTTGCTTGCTTCCATAACCAAGGGCCAACAATAGTCAGTTTGGACTATTCATTATAAGGCCACACATATAATGGTAAAATTTATGTTAGGATTTTCACCCAAAAAGGAAATCCTCTTTTTGTATGAGGGCATTGTATTGCAACAGGTAAATGATGACTAGAGGAATAAAGGTGAAACTCTAAACATGTTGTTGGTTTTCCCGGTTTGGGTTTCCAGGGTAAAATATCTGTGTAATGTGTGTGTGTGTGTGTGTGTGTGTGTGTGTGTGCCATTGTATCTTTTCTATTTTTACTAAGAATATATTTGTAGTAATTTGTTGTACAAGGTTAAAATATACATCTTTTCCTTTGCATATTGTCAAGGGAGTTAAGAGTGAATATCATGAACTCAATGGGATGGAGAGTCAATGGGATGAACAATCAAAGTTGATCATTTTATTTATTTTTTAGCATCACTTTCATTTCTCTATTTCAATGGATTATTTTCAATACTTTTACTTTACAATGCTCATCACTTTGAAGTAAATCCAATGAATCTAGTATGGTTTCCAATGTTGTAAGGAACGAGTGATATAGTATAAGCCATACGATAATTTGTTCATTGAATGGTGATACTCATTAATTAACTATTAATCTAATAAGAAGTGACTATAGACCTCCATCTACCCTTGCACATTGTTAGGGGGGATAGGAGTGAAGGTCATGAACTCAATGGTGTGAATAGTCAATGGGAATGAGCTATCAAAGTTGCTCATTTTCTTTGTTAGTGTAAATTAGATTTAGTTAAATGCATATCATTTATATGATATATCTCAATATGTTAATACCTTGTGGTTACACATACGATGCATAACACCTCGTAAGTTTTCAAAAACCCTAGGTTGACATTTAAATTTAAGATGAGGAGTTCAAGAATCTTGTTGTAATGATTTAGCCCATTAGCGCCAACTATGTTGATGCACAACTTATGAAGTCCTGATATAGTGGAAGGATATGATACCTGAAGATTCCAATTGGGAACTTTATCCGGATTTAGGAGAGGAACGAACTGATTACAGACTGAATACAATAAACACAGAGATATGAAGAATATCACAGATATCCGGTGAACAATATATTATATTAAATAAATGAAATAGGATGAAACTATAAAAATGCAAAACTAAAACACTTGCTCGAATGGTGGTAGCTATCTCTGAGAAGAAATGTAGTTGATACGCGCATTCGTCTGAGCAGAATCATTACAATGAGGCTCCAGAGGCCATGTTGATATTACTCATGAAAACATACAAAATAATCCAGTTGGATTAGATGAGAGGCCACCAGTATCCACCTGGAGGATGTGTAGGGCTTGAGACAACCCCAGAAGTGTAGAACCCACAATTACAAAGAAGTACAGAAGAACTTGTTGAACAAAAACTTACAAGAGGAGCCAATTGGAATAGGTGGGTGGCCACCAATAACCACCTGGATCAATCCTCCCCCCTTAGGAAGAAATGGTCTCCATTGCGTTGATTTCACCCATTAGGTGAGGAAACTTCTGCTGGATTTGGCCCCGAGTGAACCACTTGCCTTGGTGTAGGAGTTTCCCTACCTTGATAACCCGATAAAGCTGGATCCTCTGCTGGTGAGTTCCCTTGACTTGAGTGTCCACTATATGATCAATGGAGGATGGTTCCATGCAGTCAAGGTTGAGCTATGTTGTCATCAGTTGTTCTGCAATCTCTGAGGTGTCCAATCATGGTGGAAAATATGGCCAAAGGAGGTCCACATTGAACATTGGGTGCAGGCCAAGGAAGGGTGGAATGTTGAGCTCAAAAACATTTCTATCTACAGCCTTGGTGATAGTGTAAGGCCCATAGTGAAGTGGGAAAATATTTCAATGGGGCCCCATGACACACTCCTTTTGAAAATGTAACCTGACTTTTTCACTGACCTAGAACTGGTGCGGTACCCTGTGTTGATCACGATGCTACTTGTACTTAGCATTGGATTTCTGTAAAATCTTCTGGACCTATTGGCGGATGTGTTGAATCCACTCAATGAATCTGGTGGCTTTGTTGGTATCAGACTGAACATGGGAAGAGTTTTTCTATATGGTGGCAAGAGGTAGTGCAACATCCATGGTATCCAAGGGTTGGAATCCCAGCCCCACCTGCAATGGGATATGGTCGATGGAGCTATGGAGAGCCTTGTTGTAACTATGTTGAACATAGGGGAGACTCTCATCCCATGTACGTGGATTCTTAGAGTTGTACTTGCACATGATTTGCACAATCATCTGATTAACAACCTCTGTTTGGTCATATTTTTGGGGGTGGAAAGAAGTGGATTTAGTGAGCTTGGTGTCCAACAATGACTAGAGACTCGACCAAAATGTGTTGAGGAACCTATTGTCCTAGTCGGAGATGATGGTATTTTTTATCCCAAAATGGACCCACACTCATTCGAAGAAGAGCTTGGTAGTATCTACCGCTGTGATATTCTTCTTGCAGGATGTCAAGATGACCATATTAAAAAATCGATCAACGACCACAAATACATAGTCATTTCCTTTCTTGGTGGATGGAAGGCTAGACATGTAATCCATTGAGACATATTCCCAAGGCTTCTCAGAAGTAGAAAGAGGGGTTTATAAGCCTTTCTTCTTGATGGTTGGCTTGGAAATGGCACATGAAGTGAAATATATAATATACATGTTGACATCTTGTCAAAGTTTTTTCCAATACAAATGTTTTTGAAGAACGACCGTAGTTTTTTCCATGCCAAAATGTCCTACCATCCGACTATAGTGGGCTTCCGAGATCAACTTTGCACGCTTGCTTGTAAGAACACAAAGATGGCCCATATTGCATAATAGTCCGTCCTGAATGTGAAAATCATTGACAGTTGTGCCTGTACCCATGATATGATAGGTGGTGGTGAAGCTTGAATATTGTTGATAAATTTGGGGCCACTCATATGCCTCATGTCCACAGGAATGGAGAACAATGGTGAGTGCATCCATAGGAGGTCGACTGAGGCAATCAATGACACGATTTGAGATCCTTGTCTTATACTTGACGTTGAGATGGAATTGTTGCAGGTAGGTGGACCACTTCTGATGGAGGTCATTCTGCAGTTTCCCCTGTGTCTGTATGAACTGCAGAGGATTATGATCAGTGTGGATTATCGCCTCCTTTCCCATAATGTAATGTTTCCACTGAAGACAGTCTTGTACAATGGAATACATTTCCTTCTCATAGGTGGGGTATTTCCAGACAATATCTAAGAGTGTCTCACTATGGTATGCCATCGGATGGCCATGTTGAGTGAGAAATGTGCCTAAAACATAGTCATATGCATCAGTATCAATCTTGAATGGTTTTTGTGGATTGGGAAAGGAGAGTACTAGAGTTGACCATGAGCGATGCTTCAGATCATAAAATGCTCGTTGATGTTCCTTCCCCTGTAAGAAATTTTCCCTTCCATCACCCTTGGTCACCTAGCTGAGGGCCCATACAATATGGGAGAATCCCAACATGAACCATCAGTAGAAGTTGGCCATTCCCAAGAAGCTTTGAAGCTCATTTAATGTGGTCGAGGCTGGTCAGTCATAGATGACTTGGATCTTAACTAGATGAACATGTACCCCATGCTCATCAACAATGTAGCCCAAGTATTGGACCCTGTTGATGCCAAAAGAGAATTTTTCCAAGTTGGCATATAGCTTGTGCTAACGCAGAGTGCTCAAAACCTGCTGAATATGTCACATGTACTCCTCCCAAGTTCTACTAAAGATGAGAATGTCATCCAAATATACCACCAAAAAGGAGTTGGTGAAGGGTCACAATAAATCATCCATCAACCTCATGAAAGTGGTTGGTGCATTTGTTAATCCAAAGGGCATGACCATCCATTTGAAGAGAACTTCTTTAGATTTAAAGGTTGTCTTCCATACATCAGTTGGTTCGATGGGAACCTAGTGGTAGCCAGAATTTAGGTCAATCTTACTGAATAAATTTTCCCCCTTGAGTTGGTCAAGAAGGTCATCAATCCTTGGAAGTGGGTATTGGTTCTTGACTGTGATTTTGTTTAAGACTTTGTAATCAATGCAGATTTGCTAAGTATCGTCCTTCTTCTGCACCAGTACAATCAAGCTTCCACAAAGGGAGGAGTTGGGTCTGATGTGCTCCTTTTGAAGAATCTCTTGGATCTGACACCTGATTTTTTCATTTTCCATCAGTGAGCGATGATAGACTGGTCCATTAGGTAGAGGTGCACCGGGGGTCATATCAATTGGATTCTTGACTTGGCAGTGCGTCGGTACCCCGGTGGGTGAGGATAATATGTATTTGTATTCTTACATGATCCCATCCACTTGCTTCTGTTGCAAAAAGAGGCTCTGTGTAGAGGCCACATATGTGGTGATGACCTTCTACTTATTATGAGCATGAATCACAAAGAAGACAAAATTCCTAGTCTGTGAAATGACCTTACTGCATTGCTTAGCAGAGATTCAAGAAATAACGATAGGCGGCGATGGTATCCTGTACAATTGTTTACCCAAAGTAATAATAACACTGTGGGGTCTAAACTCATACACAACATGACTCTTCCAAAAATATGGTTGTCCTAAATAAAATCTCAAACTTTAAGGGGAGAAATATCACACAATACCTCATATTTGAAAGGCTTGATGTCGTAGGGTAGACGTCACTATTGGTTGACACGAAGATGTCTTTCTCAGCAAAGCCAATTGATGGTGTAGGGTTGCAGGTGCAGTGTCATTGGTAGGTCCAACTTCTTGATGACCTCTTCTGAAATTAGGTTCTTCTGACTGCCGCTATCTGTGAGTGAAAAAGGCGTTCCCCTTCCTCTGGTTCTTCTGGTTCACTTGGACAAATTTTGGTGGTAGAAATAGTGGCACTGATTTGAGCATCAATAATCTGCTTCCCTCCTTCGGGATTTGAATCAAAATCAGAATTGACCTCTGACTCGGAAGCCTTCATCTTGACCACAAGTGACTGCTTGGAGCAACAATCTTCATTGTTGTGCCAAGGGATTTTATGGTACTCACACCATTTTCCTGTGTATTTCTTCATCTTCTCATTTCCCTTCTTGTGTTGCGAGTTGGACCAGTTTTCCTGAGAAAGGCCATCTCAGCTCGGTCCCTTGTTGTGTGGGTTGGGGCCACCTTTTCCTTGCTTCGTCTTTGAGGACTTTGTATATCCAAACTCTTGTCTGTTCTGCTTAAATTTATGCTCGATCCTGATAGCGTATCTATAAGCTATGCCCAATGAGGCGATGTCCGTAAACTCCATTTCTGTTTGAATGTATCTATGCAAACAACTACAGTATTTGAGAACCAAATGACGCTCAAATTCTTTGATACCCAATTTGGTGCGCAGGGTATGGAAAATATTGGTGAAATCTGGTACTGTTTGGTCCCTTTCTTGACACAGGGTGGTCCATCTGGTATACTGGTCCTCGTAGCTTGCAATAGGGTAGTATTTTTCTTTAATGGCATCCCGAAAGGAATCCCATGTAGTGCCACCACAAATATTACAAATTCCTCGATGAACCTTTGCTAAGAGTAAGTATCCCACCAGTCCTTAACATGGGGGACGACCTTAAGGAGTGCAAAAGTGACCTTTTCCCTATTGAAAAAATTGTGGACCGAAAAATACCCTTCAAGCAGATTCTGTTAAACCCTAATATTATCTCATTACCCCTTAATTGGGGCATATTATATTAGTAATGTTATTTTATTTATGTCGACTTTAGGCCATTAGTTGTAATTATACCTCCTAGTCTCCTATATAAACCAAGGAGACATTTTCATTTTGAATCATCTTGTACTTGAACATTTAAGT
>ML787916.1:283295-293748 GCA_009831015.1 Picea engelmannii | reverse complement strand
CACATAATCGCATGAAACAACAAGCAGATCAACATCGTAGTGAAAGAAGTTTTGAAGTAGGGGATTGGGTGTTTTTAAGACTACAACCATACAAACATATGTCCCTCAAGCAAGCCAATAAGGATAATAAATTATCACCAAAGAACTATGGCCCTTATAAGGTGTTGTAAAAGATTGGTACTATGGAATACAAATTAGAGCTTCCTGCATCTTCACGAGTACACCCAGTTTTCCATGTTTCATGGTTAAAGAAGGTTATAGGCAACACGATCTCAGTTAAAACTATATTTCCAGAACTTGACGAGGAAGGAAAAATCATATTGGAACCTGAAGCCATCACTGACACAAGAATTTGCCAGATGAGGAATAGATCCATTTGAGAGTATCTCATTAAATGGAGGAAACTACTGGCTGAAGATTCCACTTGGGAAGATGAGTCTTTTATACAGAAGCATCCAGAGTTACTCGAGCATTGCGAACAACACTTGTCTCAAGGGGAGGGGTAGGTTAAGCCCTAATATTGGCTCATTACCCCTTAATTGGGGCATATTATATTAGTAATGTTATTTTATTTATGTCGGCTTTAGGCCATTAATTGTAATTATACCTCCTAGTCTCCTATATATACCAAGGAGACATTTTTATTTTGAATCATATTGTACTTGAACATTTAAGTGGGGTGAAAGGAGGTTGCCCCCTCGAAGAGGCTTATTATCTGAGATTGTATCTTTTTCAAGGCGTTGAGTACTTTTTCTGAGGTTTTCCTATGCTATATTGGTATTTGGTTCTTAACAAATTCAACCGTTTATCTACATCATCCACATCTATCAGTCCTTCAAATAATGGAATATCAAAATTTACTTGTACCTTGAAGGGGGTTGCATGGCTGCTTGATGAAGGTGCTTCTCCTATAGGAAGTCGTCAAAGGATCTGCATAAATTTGTCCATCATTTCATTCCTTTGTCGTGCGAGGGCTTGCTCAAGCATAATTTTAATAAGATATCCTACTCCATAATATTTATTTTCATCCCCCATGGATTGTTGTCGGGCTCGGCGTGGCTGATCTTGTAGCAACTCGATTAGTTCGAGTCCCAACTTCTTATACCCAGATCTTGTCAGGGACATGCACAAAGAAAAATAAATGAAGAGAAGGCTTCTCTGATACCACTAATCCAGATTTAGGAGAGGAACAAACTGATTATAGACTGAATACAATAAACACAGAGATATGAATACTAACACAGATATCTAGTGAACAATATCTTCTATTAAATAAATGAAATAGGCTGAAATTGTAAAACTGTAGAACTGAAACGCTTGCTCGAATGGTGCTATCTATCTCTGAGAAGAGATGTAGCTACTACGTGCATCCATCTGAGCATAATCATTACAACGAGGCTCCAAGGTCCTTTTTGATAGTACTCATGAATGCCAAAACCCTATATATCCAAAAAACTAACCCTAGAAGGTGAAACACCAAAAGTCATGTGGGCTTCTATGGGTAAGTTGGTACCTCAACTTCCCGGGGTCATAGAGTTTGCATACAACCTCCATTTTAGGCGTGTGATAGCCCGTTGGAAAGTTATTTTAGAGAACTTCACATTTCTTAGTCAAAATCTGACTCCGTATACAGTTTGTTTGTGATGAGACAAAAAAATAATGTTTAGGGCCCCAAAACGACCCTTGAAGTACAATAAGATCTGCTGACATGAAAACATGCAAAATAAGACAGATGGATTAGGAGAGAGGCCACCAGTATCGACATGGAGGATGTGTAGGGGTTGATACAAACCCATAAGTTTAGAACCCACAATTACAAAGATGTACATAAGAATGTGTTGAACAAAAATAGACAAGAGGAGCCAGTTGGAATAGGTGGGTGGCCACCGATATTCACCTGGATCAGAACCAATAAATTTTTATAGTAGTTTCTACACCTCCAGTCTTGATAACAATGTTTCTTTTGAAGGGGGAGGGAATGTTAAGGTCCTACCCTAACCTCCCTACTTTCGGGTATTGATGAGTCAATCAATTAATATATGAGGCCATTTTCTTTGAATAAGGCCCATTGGATAGTTAATGGGTAGTTACTTAATGTAAAAAGGTTGTCTTTATTAAATAAGTCCCACTAGGTGGATGATACTCATTTATGATGGAACCACAAGTTGTTAGGGTTTTTCTAGTGAGAAACTATCTATAGAGATAGAAAGATATGCAATGTTTCACGAAATGTTGTTATTGTAATTATAGTTTTATAGGCTTCCCCCTTGAAGAGGTCCATGAAAATCCTTATCTCTTTTGGAAATCATCAATACACGGTTCATATTTTGCATGTTTAATCTCATTGTCTTTTATAAAAAAAAATTGCATCTATATTTCTCTAAATAATTTTTTTATGATTCAATTTAAGGGTTAAGTAACACTGCATTAAGTCAATCACATTATATTAAATATAAGATGTCAAACAATATCTAAGATGACCATTCAAGAAAAGTTTCCAAATGTCTTAGGTGTTTGAGGATAATAGGAAATTATTATAAAAAAAATACATATGGAAAATATGACAAACATATGACAAACATGGGGTCAACAAGCAATCAAATGATTGTTATAAATGTGTGTATATTACTTTTTTCTCATTTTTCTATACAAAATACAATTTATTACATTCATTTAAGGAAACTGATCTATTTATTGCTAATAAATGAAAACAAGGGACAATAAGCATACAAGGAAGCATGAAAAAAAAAGTAGAAAAAAAAAGATAAAGAAAATAAATTAAAATAAGAGAAACAAACAATTAACTAAATAAGTTCATTTGATAAAGAATCCACTCATCAAGTGTAACCTTCCTAGGGTCAAGGGTATTCTGACTTCGAGGTTACAATGTCTAAATTCCAATCTCTTAGAGGAACTTGGTTATGAAAACCTAGGGCTTTGATACCATTATGTAACAACCCAACCCAACATGGTTGGTTGGGAGGGTGTTACCAATGATCAAATGTATATTTTTTTCTTTTAATTCCAATTTCTAAATAAATACCATCTAAGTTATCTAAGACATAAATCACAACTAAAAAATCTAGAAAATAAGCCATAATGAAATAACTATATAGCTCATCAAATCATATGAAATTGTCGCAATGGAAACATTAGGTACTTGCAGTCCTTTTCTTTGTTTAAGACTAGGATCTATTCCAAACCAATACTCCACTAGTAGGGTGTCTCCTAAGGGGGAAATTATGTCCAAGTGGTGTATTTTCACCCAACTAATGTAGCCACCTGAACCCATGGTATTCCCTTCAATGAGGTATGAAACTGAAGAAGAGTGTAGAATAATCACTAAATAATCAAAAAGTTTACTCATTGGTTTCTTAGGAATCATACTCAACAATGGCATCCCAAGGGATCAAATAAAACAATTGCTAGACATAAATGAACATTGGCACCCACAATTGGTCAGGTACACTCCTAGACCCATCTACCCACTTTTAATAGGATAGAGAAGTGTTGACAGGTCCAAATGGTCTGTCAAGTAGGTAAGGGAGAGTACCTGATGGAAATCCCCAATTAGGATTATTCTCGTTTGGGTTAGCACTTTTGACTAGTATGTGGGCCTGGTTTCCACATATATATTTTCCATTGTGGATATGAGAACATAATGTTCTGCTATGAACTCTAAGAAAAAATTGAAACAAGCTATCTATAATGAAATCAAATTATTCTATTCTAATCCTATTCTACTCTAATCTATCATGACCAGGAGCCAACTAACCAAATATGCACAACACTTTTTTTTATTATTAACTGCATAAATAGTTCATGTCAATTAACAATATATTGAAACAATAAAACCACATATTTAATCACAAGTATTTATATATTAGACTTGTAGTGTTATCACTTCATCCATTAGAAATCATAACAACTTAAATATATTAAATACTGAACACAAAAATAATTCATATGAAAAATATTCAAGAAGTTTAAATGAAAAACACATACGTAGAATAGTCCCAAATGTATTTGATAACGGTCATGATCTAACAAATGTCTTCTGCTCTTCATTCATTCAGAGATAATAGTGTCATCTAACATGTACAATGGGAAAACGTCATTCCTTTTTAGCATGAGGGCCATTTAATATAATACTAGAGACTTTTCATTTCTAATCAATGTTCATTTCCAATCTCTGACTTTTCATATTACAATTTCTTATCTCATTATGAATTACAAATGTGTTGGGTTTGTGAAAAAAAATAAAATACAAATTTGAAATATAAAACTATTCAAGAAAATTTCTTAGAAGATGATTCATCCACATAAGTGGCCCACATATCATAATTCTAGAGGACCTCCTTCGATCTTTTCAACCAGATTTTCTCTAATTGCAGGTCCCCATCACACAACTTCATGACTGTTTCCTTATTTATTTCTTTTTCAATTTTCTTTACATAGCTATTGGCTAAAGTAGTCAATCTAATGGGGATAACTAAATGTCTATTCAAAATGTCATTGTTCACTTCCTTGATCTGACTTATCTCATCCTTGCCGATATCTTTGTCTTCAACTTCAACTCATTTGGGCCTGCTCATCTAATTATGTCATGGTATCCATCCCAAGATCCTCTAGTATATTGTCTGAGGAATTCCAAATGTTTTTACAACATTTAGTAGCTAGTTATCGACCCTCTTTGACTTCATCAAATATCTCCTTAAAAGAATCAAATAATATTTGATTCTTCATATTTTGTTTAGCATTGTACCTAGCTAGAGTTTCATGTGTCTGAGTATGTATTTCCTGCCAATCCAATACCTATCAAAGGCATACTGAGCCTTTTTATAATGACTCCTTTGTTCATTTATTTTCTCCTGTAGTGTAACTAGATCATCATGGTGCCTTTGTATATCACCCAATGTATGAAATACCCATGAATAAACTTTTCTTAGGTCTTCATTGACCTCTGTATCTTCTTCTTGTATGACCTTCACATCAATTTCCTATTGGAGACTCTCTTCCATTTTAATTTCCATGTGTTGTATTTTTTCTTCAAGCCCCATGATTTCTTGTTTCTTCCTTTCTGAAATGTTGGCTTGTTGCTAGCATTCTGATTTAAGCTTTGTTAATTCCCTTGCATGCATGTTTTCAGGTTATCAACTTCAATACTGTATAGGTATTCTTTCTCCTTTATTTGTTGTATAAACTCCATCTCCATTTGATCCTTTGTTTCTTTAATTGTTCTTGAAACAAAGATATCTGAACCTTTCAATTGTCCAGAGTAGCTCCTAAATCACCAACAATAATGGAATTATCCCCTGCAAAGGAATGTAGAGCTGAAGCTATCTATATTGCATTTTCCTTGGGGTCATTCCCTAAAGGCCATGAAATGGATCTTTCTTTAGGTTCCATATCCAAGAACTCTTCAATAGTTTGTCTCTTGTTGGATCAAGTAGATATTGTCCTCTTGGATTTGCTGTAAAATTATTTTCCTACATCTGGTACAATATCCTCAAATACAATCACATCTATGGTGATACCCTCATAGCCTGCTGGCATAGTGTTTAGTGGGGTTAGAGGGTCTAAAGGGGTGCTTGGTATATGAACTTTTTGTAAATATTTCAAAGGGTTATTCTTTTCCTATTCCTCATGTAACTTCTTTGTTGCTTCCATTTCTTCTTCTCTTTTTTTCTCTTCCTCTTGTCTTTTCCTTTCTGCTTCCTCAACTACCTTTTTAGTTTCTTCCTGCCTTTTCCTTTTTTTCTTCCTCCCTTGTTTTCTTGGCTATTTCTTCTTTTCTCTTTTGTTTCTCCTTTTCTTCTTGTTATTTCTTGGCCAATTCTTCCTGTGATGTTTTCTTTGCCAATTCTTATTCTACTATTTTTTTATTCTTCTTTTCATACCGTTGATTGGCCTCTAAGGCCTTATTATACTATTATTTTTCTTTAGCCTCTTCAAATTTCTTCTTTTCTTCTCCTTGTATGAAATCCTCAGCTATTAATGCTTCCCATTTCTCTTTAATTTATTTTCCTTTTTCTTCCTCTAATAAATTTATTACTTATTTCTTTGTTGGGTCTCTGATTTTTGTTAAATTTTCTTCAAAATATAGATTTACCCTAAATAGTTCTTCCTCAAGATTTGCTTGATGTTGGGTGGTTTTCACTAACCCTATTGATTTGAGATGGCTCTACAGTGTTCCTCTAGGATCATTTTGTCCGACTTTCCCTATGCACACAATCAAATATTTTAGCATCTTTTCCTCCTCCTTAGCATGTGTTATACCACAAATTTACACATCAATTGAATTTGTGAGATGACCTATCCCTTTTCCCTAGCTTGCAAACTTAAATCCCATTCTCCTTCATCAAACTCATCTAAAAAAAACATTTTTTGTTGCAATCCACGGGTCACCCATGTGAAAACCGCAGATGTCCACAACTTGCTAGTTTGCAACTCGTTGATGCCCTCAAAAAATATGAAAAAATAAAATATTCCTCATTTTTGGGCAAGTTTTTAGGTTGGGCTCATTCCCAAACTCCCCTTGGCCCATAAAAAAAGTAATTCAACCACCTCAACCCCTTTAGGATGGTATAAAAGAACCTATTAGGGCATGGATGAGGAGGACAACCTAGGTGCAATATTATGCTAACTATTTTGCAAGATTCTCTATTTTCCTTGGTCCTCTAAGTAACATCCCCCTAATCTAGAACTTGTTTTCCAACACTCCTTATTCTTTCTTATATGACCATAGGGTGTGTTCCTATCCCTTTTGGGTCATCCGAGGAAGGGCCATCTTTCTGAGTTGATGCTTGAAGGACTAATGGAGGAAACTAGGTGGTTGGCTCCGAGAAAATGCCAATGGTTAGAGTTAGGTTGTAATTACCTACTTATAATGTTTGCAATAAAATAGTTCTCTTTTCCTCCATACATGTGTAAATTGATTCAATTTATTGATATATGTTATTTTACTTCATACACTTGAATTTTTTGCACATTATATATGTAATTTGAATTCATAACTACCTTGTTGCAGCATAGACTCGGTCTTCTTTTGTAGGTTGATACCAGTGGAGATCATAAGAAAAATCAAAGGTGGAAAGCAAGGATTGACATCAGACCTAGGATACAAGGTGTGAAGTCTCTCCTTCTCTCCTCAAAGTAGTTATTTTCTTATAGCATTGTTGTGTGTGAGGGTAGGTTCTATATTTTACATATGGTCTCGCTCTATTGTGACATGACCCAAGGTCATAGGGGAAAATTCCCATAATAGAATTTGTGACCATACTATGGAGCTCTACTCCTAGTTTGGGTCAGTCTTAGGGTAACTTGTGTTGTATTTGATTTCTGTAACTTTTCATGTTTTATGGGCTGTCCTTTCAAAGCATCTTCCATCTAGAAACTTTTTCTAAGTTTCTAGAAGCCTCCATCTGGATTGGATTTTCGTTTTCAAGTTTTACTGATCCATATGAACCTTATCCCTTTATGAGTTGTGGATATCCGCGATTTTCACTTGTATGACCCGTGGATATCTGCTAGTCCTAGTGTACACAGTCACAAATTTGTGTAAGAAACTTGATTTTTGAGCCTTTCTCTAAGTTTTGGAGGATCTTGTTCGGTTCTTTAGTACAATATGAGCCTGCTGGGTTTGCTTTTGATTTTGATTGTTGTGTTAAGTCTCTGAATACTTTGAAATCATCTAAAATATCATGCTTTTGGTTAGGTTAGTCTTTTGGTTATAAGCTTCATTAGGTGGGTCAACAGGTCATTCGTGTGTGGCTAGGCTGAGTTTATAGTTTGATTGATGTGTTTTAGTGATTCTTGACCATTTTATTTCTTCCTCTTTACCTTCTTCCGTTTGTTCATAAAAGAAAAAGGAATATTGCATCTCATTTGCATTTCATTTATTTTCGTAACATAAAATACAAAACTACTTGTTTGCTGGTCATTCTTATCTAGTTCCCTTGTATCTAAAATTTTCAAGAAAAGAAGTTGCTTACTAGCACTGAGGTCTTTATGAACGTTTCTTGATTTGGTCTCTTTCTATTTAAAAAAAAAAAAAAACCTATTTTCTTTCTAGTTAGGTCTCTTTCTTTCTTCACATTGTTTGCATTGTTCTGTAATGATCCCAAGCCAAATTATTTCTTAGAGTCACTAACTACTACTAATTTATTGAGTTATTAAGTGCATACAAGATTCATCAACATGTGGAGATCACAATATATTCAAGATGTAGGACCACAAGCAAAGATCTGACCTTTTTATTATGAGCAATGTAAGATCAATACAATAGATGGCCGGTCTGGCATAAACCTCAGATGGCCGTACAAGCAATAGATATGAGCTTCTACAAAATGCTCCCGACAATACAAAATAAGCCTCCAAAGACTGGATATACAATGAAGACTGAATCAAGCAGATCTGAGCCATACTAATGCTCAACCTCCAAGATGGAAAGTGCCACGTCCTACTAGAATGTTGAAGCCCTCAATAATTCTGCCCTGCTACCAAAAGTGTCCAATCATCCAGAGAAATATGCCAAATGATAGATCGGGAAACTGTAAGGACAACCCAAATGTCCAAATTCCCAAATCCACTCTCAAACCCCATAGATCTGAATTTCCCACTGAATGGGGTGCCCCACTGGATGAATGAAACCCTAGCTGGTTCAGCCCTGATGAAGGAGGCCTCCAAATGCTCTAAAAGTATCCAAGAATATAGATCGGGCTATGAGAATCCCGTGGGAGAAGTTTCGGACTCAGATCTAAAGCAGATCTCCCTAGATCTGAGTTTTACTGAATTACAGGACGTCCCCTATGGCTCCAAGATGTCCCAATATGTAGACAAATGTAGAATGATGATAACCCTCCAGAAAATCCCTCAAACTGATGGTCCTGCCCCTGCAAACAAAACCCAACTGTCGGAATGGCCCCAGGCCCTCAGGATAAGTTGGATCGAACCTCCCTCCAGATGATGGTGCGCTCTTGCTGGAAACACAAGAACAATACGACTTGCTACCTTCTGAAGTGCTAGAAGGAAATGGGCTGAGACTAGAATGGTGTGGAGGAGTCTTTCATCCCCGAGACCAAGCTGCGGAACAAGGTGAGTGGATATTTCACCACTGAGTTTCTCACAAGGGTTTGTACAACAAAACTCCCAAACTGAATGCTCAAGAGCAATAGCAAATGCTAATCCAAAACCAGAATGAGTGATAGGTGCATCCCAGCCTCTTACTTATACTTTTACTTATAATTCTCTGTTGAGTTAGGTTAACTCCCAGGGTTAATCTTCTATTCTTCTGTTGAGTTATCTTTTACTCTATCCTTTTCCTTTCTTAAGTCAACTTAAAAATATAACTTTTAACTTTTTGACTTTCCCCCCTTCAGTGTGAGACTATGACCTAGTGGGGTTGCCCAGGCCACTGAGTCTCCTCATCACCTCTCTAAGAGGTGGGGGACATTACAGTCTCCCATGCTTGAAATTTCTTATCCTCAAGCAATTCCAAACCTGCTTCTCTAACCACGTGCTCCTGCTCCCAAGTGGCATCCCCAATGGGTAAATCCTTCCACCTGATCAGATACTCCTTGATGCTTTTGTTTCAAAGCCTCTTCTCTTGGACTTCTAAGACCTCCTCTGGGATCAAAACAAGTTGTCCCTCCTCATCCATGGGAGGTAATGCCTCAATAAGCCTGACATGTTGACCGAGGGCTTTCTTAAGGCACGAGACATGGAAGACGTTGTGAATTTTTCTACCCTGTGGAAGCTCCAGCTCATAAGCTACTGCCTCTATCCTCCTGTTGACTCTGTAAGGTCCAAAGAAATGTGGCTACAGTTTCTCCGCTCCGCTTCTTTTAATGGAGGCCTTCCTGTATGGTTGCAACCTCAAATAGACTAAATCACCAACCTCAAAGGTACGATCCACTCTGTGCTTGTCTGCTTGGACCTTTTGTTGGTTTTACGCCCTCTGTAAATGATCCTTCAATTCCCTGAGAATGTCTTGGCTCTGCTGTATCCAATCCTATACCATCGGAGCCCTGTTGTCACCAAATGCAATCTCCACAAATGATAAAGGATCATAGCTATATAAATCTCTGAAGGGTGACATGCCAATGGACATATGTTGGGTGGTGTTGTAGCAATATTCTCCCAAATGTAACCATATGACCCATGCTTTTTGTTGTCCTGCTACGTAGTTTGTGAGGTAACCTTCCACCCATTTGTTGACTATCTCAGTCTGACCATCCATCTGAGGGTGATAGCTAGTACTAGGAGTCAATGTTGTACCCACTAATCTGAACAACTCCTGCCAAAATGTGCTCATGAATCTACTGTCCCTGTCACTGATGATGGTTTTGGGTAGGCCGTGTAGTCTGAACACCTCTCTGAAAAATAATTTGGCCACCTGTGCTGCACTGAAGTCTGTGGCTATGGGAAAAAAGTGTGCAAACTTCGTCAACCT
>ML787916.1:260226-273432 GCA_009831015.1 Picea engelmannii | reverse complement strand
CTAAAATGCACTACACAGGTTTACCTGGCATCAGGCCAACTCATGCCTCTTCCTAGCCAAAGCCATGCTGAACAAATCCTCAAAAAACCACTTAAATCAAGGAACCCGCGCCCTAACCTTTCACTGGGCGCGGGTAACCGCTTTCTGCCCTTCTACTGCATGCGAGTGACAGCGGGCTAACCCACTACAGCCCGCGGTTACCTAACAAAGAAGAAAATCAGGGAAGTTTCCGCCGGGACGAAGAGCTTTTTGTCAGTTAACTGGAACTCCCAGCCATGCATGGCCGAGAGTTCACCAAAAACCCTAGCTCCTTCTAGCCTATAAAAGGAGGGGTAGGGGTACTATTCAAGGAGGAAAAAATCATAGCAAAGAAACTCTGCCAAATTGCCAAGTCCATTATTGTCCCAACCCTTTAGCCTTGCCTTAAGCTTTAGGAGAAATTCATGCAACAGCAGTTGGAGGACAAAAGAAGAGGAGGAGCCCAGGATCAGGATCGAGGAACGGTGGCCGGTCTCAGAATTCATTGTAAGTGATTCATTTTGAGAATAATGAAAAAGATGCTTTTCCCGTCCCAAGTACATGAATCTCATCTATGTTATTTGATTTATGTTTTATTTCTAACCCTCTAGTAGATCAGTAGCATGCATGCGTATTCTTTCCTTGATTGCAGGAAGCTTTGTGGAAGGGGCAGCAGCAGCGAGGAGATAAAGGCTCAACGGAGGATCTACTTCAATCATTGGTAAAAAGGTGAGTCGATTCTTCCCATGTTTGCATGAGAAAAGGGGTTGAGATTTTGGGTAGAAGGTTAAAAGTTAAGTCATAAGGGTCATGATCTGCATACAAGCTCAAAACCCTAGCTTGTTAGTCCATAGGGTAGAATACCCCACAACAGATGGCCATACAAGCAATAGATATGAGCTTCTACAAAATGCTCCCAACAATACAAAATAAGCCTCCAAAGGATGGATATACAATGAAGACTGAATCAAGCAGATTTGAGTTGTATTAATGCTCAACCTCCAAGATGGAAAGTGCCATGTCCTGCTAGAATGTTGAAGCCCTCAATAACTCTGCCCTGCTACCAAAAGTGTCCAATCATCCCGAGAAATATGCCAAATGATATATCGGGCAACTGTAAGGACAACCCAGATGTCCAAATTCACAAATCCACTCTCAAACCCTGTAGATTTGAATTTCCCACTGAATGGGGTGCCCCAATAGATGACTGAAATCCTAGATGGTTTGGTCTGGATGAAGGAGGCCTCCAAATGCTCTGAAACTCTCCAAGAATATAGATCGGGCTATGATAATCCCATGGGAGAAGTTTCAAACTCAGATCTCAAGCAGATCTCCCTAGATCTGATTTTTACTGAATTACAGGACGTCCCCTATGGCTCCAAGACATCCCAATCTGCAGAAAAATGTAGAATGATGATAACCCTCCAGAAAATCCCTCAAACTGATGGTCCTGCCCATGTATACAAAACCCAACTGTCGGAATGGCCCCAGGCCCTCAGGATAAGCTGGATCGAACCTCCCTCCAGATGATGGTGCGCTCTTGCTGGAAACACAAGAACAATATGACTTGCAACCTTCTGAAGCGCTAGAAGGAGATGGGCTGAGACTAGAATTGTGTGGAGGAGTCTTTCATCCCCGAGACCAAGCTGTGGAACAAGGTGAGTGGATATTTCACCACTGAGTTTCTCACAAGGGTTTGTACAACAAAACCCCCAAACTGAATGCTCAAGAGAAATAGCAAATGCTAATCCAAAACTAGAATGAGTAATAGGTGCATCCCAACCTCTTACTTATACTTTTACTTATAATTCTTTGTTGAGTTAGGTTAACTCCCAGGGTTAATCTTCTATTCTTCTGTTGAGTTATCTTTTACTCCTTTATCCTTTTCCTTTCTTAAGTCAACTTAAAAATATAACGTTTAACTTCTTGACTTTTCCCCCTTCAGTGTGAGACTATGACCTAGTGGGGGTGCCCAGGCCATTGAGTCTCCTCATCACCTCTCTAAGAGGTAGGGGACATTACATTTTCTTTGAAAAAGAAAAAGATACTAGCATACGAAAAAAATGCATTCCAAGGTTTGAAGGATTGTTCATGCATTTTATTTTTTGAAACTCTTTTTCATTGAAGAATTAGTGTAAATTTTTATTTTTCATTATTCTTATAAGTTTCATTTTTGCAATAGTCTCAAACAACATTAGTTTCACTCCATACCCTTTGAGTAAAAACAATTGCTAAAATGAACGCTAAACTTAAAATGTATTAGACTTTGTTTCTGTGGTTCACAAACAAGTTTAGGGTTAGGGCCTTGGTTTATATTGGAGAGTTAATTTATCCAAGGCCAAAAACAAAAATAGGGGTATGAGCTAGGGAGAGTTTCAAATCCAACTGTCGTATAAGTGTAGCCAGGAAGATCCTCTAATACATCAGTAAAATACGAGGTCACATAAAGGAGAGTCGGGGAGATATCCATTCCGAATCCCAACTGAGCATAGTGGAGATATCGTATAATGGAAAATTTTCTTGAAGTGACATAGACTCATTTGGTGTTAGTCCTATGCAAATTTTGAACCTATTTGAATTTTTCCTAAAGTTATACTGGCCTTCTTGGCATCAGTCCTCTGGAGCTTCAGAGCTAGTTTTATATTTTCTAAAGTGACATTGGCCCTTTTGTAGACAATCCTCTGGAAGATCTTTGGGCTTAGTTACCCTTCCCATATGTTCAATATAAACTATCGACTGTACCCCCTAGATGTTGACTACGAGTTGGTAACCTTAATTTCTTTTCCTAGGGATCTTAGGGGTGACTACAGGGTTTTTTCATGGTACCTAGGGTAGATTTTGTATCACACTTTTTAGTACTATTGAAGGGTTCCCCATGAAGCATGGGCGCTTGTACCGGATAAGGATTATCATTGGAGGTCGAGATAACAACTTCTCACTCCTTCGTTCATTGGTCCATGGGACTTAATCAACCCATGAATCAGTCCAAAAGGTCCCTTTCCACTTTTTCATTACTTTGGACTCAAGATCTTATCCACCTGAGATCAGGATTTGGAAACATTGTTTTCTTTTGATGTTTATCTTAGGAATTTTTGGTAGCATGTTTTATAGGCAGCGTATTCTTGTCATTGATGGCAAGTACAACAACGACGATGCATTAAGTACAGGAAGAATGTGTCAGGCGGGCACCAGAAGTATTTTGGGAAGACGCAACAAAGCAAGATTGATAAGATCAAAAGAGATAGTGCAGAGGCTTAAGTACAGGAAGAATGTGCCAGGCGAGCACCAAAAGTATTTTGGGAAGATGCAGCAGAGAAAGCTCGATAAGATCAGAAGAGATAGTGTAGAGGTGCTTGGAAATTGATGGAAAACATGCTCGGAAGACATCGTATGTCCAAACAAAATAAGCGCGCAGATGGAGGACAGATATTAGGCGTTTGATCTGAGCGCGAGGATCAATAGTCATTATATCCAGGAGAACCTGCATGATCTTTAAAGTGCAAGGTAAAGTGGGCTTACAAAATCTTGAAAGCAGGAGGACTGTTCATCTTCGGGTAGGACACGTGGTCACATATCAACATTTCGCTAACTAAGAAGTCAAAGGAAGGAAGTGCTCTATCCTATGAAATCATGAAATGCAAAACCACGACTTAATCTCCATTTCGAAGTTTCGGATACCGGGAGTTGAAGGTGTCAAGGACACTCACGACAAGAATGATGAAATCACAAAATGTGAAACCAAGATTTAATCTGAGTCGTTGATCAAAGGGAGATCATGGATCGTTGATCTGACTCCATTTTGGAGTTTCAGATACCAAGAGTTGGAGGTGTCAAGGATACTCATGACAAGAATGATGAAATCGTGAAATGTGAAATGCCGCAATACCTTTAGATCATTTCAGGGTTCTTGACTTGGAGTGTCGAAACACTTCATCACAAAAATGTCGAAACGCCAAAATACGAAATGTCAAAATACTTTTAGATCATTTTGGGGTTCATGACTTGGAGTGTTGAAACACTTCATCATAGAAATGCCGAAACGTCGAAATACGAAATGCCGAAATACCTTTAGATCATTTTGGGGTTCGTGACTTGGAGTGTCGAAACACTTCATCACAGAAATGATGAAACGCCGAAATGTGAAACCACAACTTAATCTAAGGTGTTGATCAAAGGGAGATTGTGGACCGTTGATCAGGCAAGATGAAAGCCCATGAAGGTATGAAATTGTGAAGCACTCTCGTGATTGGCCCCTGGTCACAGATAGTGGTCACAAGAGAGGAAGAAGCTAGCGATACTAAACTCCATTTCAGAGTTTCGGTGATCACAACATGAAGAGTCGAGACTCTTCATCACAAGAGTCCTGAAGTTGTGAAATGCAAAATGCACCTTGATTAGGCCCATGGTCACAGCCAGTGGGCATATGGGATAAACGCAAGACCCTCCGGATTTAATCCAATGGTGTAGGTGAATTTGAATATGCTCGGAGGGATACTATTGCACTTCACAATTAATTATTCAGTTACGATTCAGTTAGCAGAACCGAATCATGGTTCTTGGATGGTTGATGTTTTAGTTGCTGAAGCGTTGTTCTAGGGATTTGAGGGGTAACCAAAGGGGTTGTAGAATATAAAACGAAACACGCAGTGACTGTGTGTGGTTGGTGGTTCTGAATGAAAAATGAGTTGAACTGTAAAGAAGGGAAAATTACAGTATGCGCAGTGTGAGACCAATAGTATGTGTAGTGTGAGATAAAACTCAGAGATGAGTAACATATGAGGAATATACATAAGTGAGATGTAGTTTTCTTTTTGAGGCTTGAGTGAGCGAAGTAGAGAAAAAGTGGAGTGGAAGTGAACAACCTGATGAGCAGAACCATGGCACGGTGAAGAGCATGCAGAGGCACTGTGCATGGAGAACGAAGAAGGTGCACATATAGTATAAATACACAGAACATAGAAGATATGGGCGTTGTTGTGGAGAGGAATTACACACGGGGAAATATCATGCTATGGGTAGGAGATGAAATACACAGAAGAGGCGTAATTCATAGAATCAAAATAAGATGCGGAGCATAAAGAACAGTAGAAGCAAAGAACAAAGATGCATAGCTAAGACAGTAAAATAAGGCTAAGGTGCACTTGTAGAGAAAAAAATAAGATCAGAAAGTGCAAGAAGATGCAGACAGAGAGACAATAATACAAGAGAGAAGAGAAACATAGCAGAACAATGATAAGCCTGGTAAGCCAATGAAAACTATTGAATCACTGTAATAAGTTTTAGTAGAAAATATTTATTATAAGGGAGGTAGGGTGGTGCTAGGGAGGACTGTGGTCCTATGATATTCGAGTTGGTGATTGAATATTGGGAGTTGTAGCTTCCATCTAGTTGTGGCTAGAAAAAAGGGTGGCAGGGTGGTGCTTGGGAAAACAAAGAGTTTTCTATATGCAAGTTGGTGCTTGTATAAGTGGAAGTAGGTGCTTCCATCCAGTCGGTGCTGGAACACTTAGGGAGTTGGTGCTTCCTTCTAGTGGGTGCTAGAGAAACCAGAGAGTTGGTGCTTGTATAAGTGGAAGTTGGTGCTTCCATCCAGTCGGTGCTGGAACACTCTGGGAGTTGGTGCTTCCTTCTAGTAGGTGATAGAGAAACCAGAGAGTTGGTGATCTAAAACAAGTTGGTGTTTTTATAAGTGGAAGTAGGTGCTTCCATCCAGTTGGTGCTGGAACACTTAGGGAGTTTTTGCTTCCTTCTAGTGGGTGCTAGAGAAACCAGGGAGTTGGTGCTTCCTTCTAGTAGGTGCTAGAGAAACCAGAGAGTTGGTGCTCTCAACAAGTTGCATCTTGCAAAACAGAGGTTGTAGCCTCACAATGAGTTGGAGATCATAAGTATGATAATGTACAGAATATAAAGATTACTTATCATACTAAGAAGAAGAGGTTTTTACACTTTATGGGTTTCCTCAGGAAATATCTGTCTCTGCATATTTAATATGTGTCACTGATGTCAAAAGGTCTATTGCTTATCTCCCTGCATTATTGTGATTGTCATTGAGTGCTCTGTAAAGAGTTTAAAATAAGCATAATTGTTTAAGCATGGTAACAACTTATTCACCCCCTCCCTCTCAGTTGTGCAATGATTGGTATCAGGGCTCGTTCCTTTTATCTAAAGGTAGATCTATAAGCTTAAACATGACAAGTCATGAAGGGACTTTAGCCACTAAGCCTCCTCTATTTGATGGAACAAATTTTTCCTTCTGGAAGGTTAGAATGAGAACATACCTAATGGCCTTAGGTGTTGATGTTTGGGATGTAGTAGAGACTGGGTACATAAATCCTGTTGTGCTAGCTTCTAAGGATGATAAGTTAGAATTTAGCTTTAATGCTAAGGGAATGAATTCTATATTGAATGGACTTACAGAAGCCGAGTTTGTAAAGGTGATGCATCTTCAAACTGCCAAAGAAATGTGGGATAAACTTATTAGCAACTATGAAGGAAATGAGAAAATAAAAGATGGCAAACTTCAAAGATTTAGGTTGAATTTTGAAAAACTAAAGATGAATGAAGATGAAACAATTAGCAAGTATTTTTTAAGATTTGAAGAACTTGTGAATGCCATGAAGGGTCTTGGTGAGAAGATTGAAGAATCAATTTTATTTCAGAAGATTTTAAGATCTTTGCTTGATAAATTTAATCCAAAAGTCTCTGCAATAGAAGACCTAAATGATCTTAAAACTCTGCCCATTGATCAACTCCTAGGAACTCTAATTGCATATGAAATGAGAATCAACAAAGATAAATCCATTAGTAGAGAAGCATCTTTTAAAGTAGACGAGAATACTGATTCATATTTAGATGATATTGAGGCAAAATTTGTGAGAAGGTTAAAGAAAGGATCGAGAAAATATCAAGGCAAGCTTCCCTTCAAATGTTTTAACTGTGGTAAGATAGGTCATTTTGCATCTAAGTGTCCCCACCAGAAAAAGTACCAGAACTCAGATGATGAAAATAAGTACAAATTCAAGAAATATAGTAAAAAGACAAGTTTGTGTGCAAACAATGACAATTCCTCAGAAGACATAGATAGTGATTCATCATGTGAAAACAAAGTGAATGATTTTATGCTTATGGCTATGGGAGATTTTGATGATGAACACATAGGAGGTGAAATGGATGATGAAGAAGCTGTGGTGGATATGGAAGGTGAATTAATCAGTGCTTTGGAAGAAATTGGCAGACTCAGATGTAAGAAGAGAAAACAAAAACAGTTGTTGAAGCAGTTTAAAAAGAATGGTGAAAAACCTGATGAAATTTTTTCTCTACTAAAAGTGGAGTTAGAAGAGGCAAAGAAAATAGAATACATACTGAAACAACAGTTGTCAGAGAATAAAGCGAGGTGTGAAGCCTTAGAAGAAGGGATAGTAAAAAATAGGAAAGAGTTGGAGAAGTTTCAAGCCTTGTATCATCAGAATATGTCAAGTATCAAAGCCTCAAAAGGATTAGCCACCATTCTAAATAAACAAAGGAATCCAAAGATGAAAACTGGTTTGGGTTATGAAGAGGGATCAAGTAGTGGTTATCCATGAAACAAAGAACCCATCAAGTTTGTCAAATTTACAACCAATGACAATAACAAACCTGCAGAAACAAAGGAAGAGAATCAGCTGCCCAGGAGGAGTAAAGAAAAAGGTGCTAGGACTGAATCTGTAGAACAAAGAAATAATGCGCTCCCTACTCAAGGAAATCATCAACATGGAAGAAATCGACCTGCTCAAAGAAGACAACCATTTTCCAGGTACCAAGGATTTTTCTATGGATATTGTTTTTTCTGTTCTAACTTTGGTCACAAAGTTGTAAACTGTTCTTTAAAATTTAGATATGAGGAAGCAGGACATTCAAGGTATAGATATCTGCCACAACAACGAATGAGACAGCCAAGTAAAAAACCTCCACAGATTGCAAATGACTTGATGGATGGGAAAAGGACACAGGTTAAGCATAACAATCGTTTTGATTCTTTAATCAACGAACCAAAATGTTACATCTGTCATAACTATGGACATAAAGATGTTGATTTTCGCTTAAAGAACTATGAATCAGATTTGAATTCCTCTGCTGAAAATGTCAAGGTTTGGAAGAAGAAAGAAAGTGATAAGTGTGGATTAGTGTTGTCGGCTCAAAGACAAAAGAACCCCTGGAATATAGATAGTATATGTTCTAAGCACATGACTGGAGAAAAGGATATGCTTCTGTTTATAAGCAAAATCAAAACAAGAAATGTGATCCTTGAAAATGATGAACTAGGTTAAAACAAGGATGAAGGGATGGTGAGTTTAAGAAATGGAAAAGGAGATTCTCAAGATGATCTTCCTATAGATGGGATGAAACATAATTTGCTCAATTTAAGTCAAATATGTGACAGAGGATGTAAAGAGGTGGTCCTTTCCAAAGAATGTAAGATAAAGTCTGTAAACTCAGGACAAGTGGTGGCTAACAACATAAGGACAAACAATAATGTTGATGTTGAATCCTCCCCTGCAAGTAAAGAAGAAGATTCATATACAATAAAATAATGTTTAGTTAGAATTTATCCCATGGAAGAAGTAGAAGAAGAATCATGTCATAAGATGCAAGCATAAGTTTTGAAGGTTGAGAAATCAAACACCCAAAGCAAGTTCTTGAACAACTCCATGACCTTGGATAAGCTCTTGGATAGTCAGAGATCACCAACTGAAAAATTTGGTGTTGGATACATCAAAGAAAAAATCAGTTCTCCTAAGAAACCTAATAAAGGTCCTTCATTGGTGAGAAAGAAAAGTAGGTATGAGAGTGGTTGTACTGGTTTTTTCTTGTGATTGAATATGGTCATAAAAGCCTTGAATTGTAGGGATCATGGAAGAAAAATGAAATTCCAGTAATAAAGATCGATGAGAATCAATGGGGAGATCCAAGGGTTATTTAAAAAGTACAAGCTACAATTCCACATTGTTCAAGTAGGACAATGACATTTGTAGCAACAACATTCTATTGTACAAAATTATATACATGGCAATCTGTAGAGATAACAAGAGGAAATACCTTGTGAGGGAAAGCTAACCTTTTAGAAACAAAGGAGGAAAACAATCAAAGGAAGAGAGAGAACAGTGACAGGGGGAGTCATCCAGTTATGACAAGAAAAGTTTGATGAAGGAGTCCCAGTAAGAGAGATGAGCAATATTGAGTCTGCTACAGAGGACACATATGAAGATGAAGATGAACAGGTCCAAGAATCAGAAGGAGAAGACTCTGGCTTAGATACAAATACTCTGCAGGACTCAAATAAGACAGTTCATCTATTTAGAGGGAGTTTGTATTGGTTGAATATCTGATACCTCCGACAAGTACTGCAACAACTCAGGGGGAGCATGTTTTATTTGAAATTGATGTCAAAGGGGGAGAAAAGACTCTGGGTGCATTTGATGCCATCAATGCTAAAGGGGGAGATAGTTGGCATGTTTTATAGGCAGTGTATTCTTGTCATTGATGGAAAGTACAACAACGACGATGGCTTAAGTACAGGAAGAATGTGCTAGGCAGGCACCAAAAGTATTTTGGGAAGACGCAACAGAGCAAGCTCGATAACATCAGAAGAGATAGTGCAGAAGCTTAAGTACATGAAGAATGTGCCAGGGAGGCACCATAAGTATTTTGGGAAGACGTAGCAGAGCAAGCTCGATAAGATTAGAAGAGATAGTGCAGAGGTGCTTGGAAATTGATGGCAAACAGACTCGGAAGACATCGTAAGTCCAGAGAGGAGAAGTGCGCATATGGAGGACATATATTAGGAGTTAGATATGAGCATGGGGATCAACAGTCAGTAGATCCAGGAGAACCTACATGATATTTAAAGTGCAAGGTAAAGTGGGCTTACAAAATCCTGAAAGCAGGAGGACCGTTCATCTTCAGGCAGGACACGTGGTCACAGATCAACATTTCGCTGACTAATAAGTCAAAGGAAGGAAGTTCTCTATCCTATGAAATCGTGAAATGTGAAACCATGACTTAATCTCCATTTCGGAGTTTCGGATACCAGGAGTTGGAGGTGTCAAGGACACTCATGACAAGAATGATGAAATCAAGAAATGCAAAACCATGATTTAATTTGAGCCGTTGATCAAAAGGAGATCATGGACCGTTGATCTGACTCCATTTCGGAGTTTCAGATACCAGGAGTTGGAGGTGTCAAGGACACTCACGACAAGAATGATGAAATCATGAAATGAAAAACCACGATTTAATCTGAGACGTTGATCAAAAGGAGATCGTGGATCGTTTATCTGACTCCATTTCGGAGTTTCGGATACCGAGAGTTGGAGGTGTCAAGGACACTCACGACAAGAATGATGAAATCGCGAAATGCGAAATGCCGAAATACCTTCAGATCATTTTGGGGTTCATTACTTGGAGTGTCAAAACACTTCATCACAGAAATGCCGAAATGTCAAAATGCGAAACGCCAAAATACCTTCAGATCATTTCAGGTTTCGTGACTTGGAGTGTCGAAACACTTCATCACAGAAATGTCGAAACGCCGAAATACCTTCAGATCATTTCGGGGTTCGTGACTTTGAGTGTCGAAACACTTCATCACAGAAATGTTGAAACGTCGAAATGTGAAACCACGACTTAATCTGAGGTGTTGATCAAAGGGAGATTGTGGACCGTTGATCAGGCAAGACGAAATCTCGTGAAGGTATGAAATTGTGAAGCACTCTCGTTCTTGGCCCCTAGTCATAGATAGTGGTCACAAGAGAAGAAGAAACTAGCAGTACTAAAATCCATTTCAGAGTTTCAACAATCGCAACATGAAGAGTTGAGACTCTTCATCACAGGAGTCCCAAAGTTGCAAAATGTGAAACGCATCTTGATTAGGCCCATGGTCACAGCCAGTGGGCATATGGGATAAATGCAAGACCCTGCGGATTTAATCCAATGGTGCAGGTGAATTTGAATATGATCGGAGGGCTACTGTTGCACTTCACAGTTAATTATTTAGTTACAATTCAGTTAGCAAAACCGAATCATGGTTCTTGGACGGTTGATGTTTCAGTTGCTAAATCGTTGTTCTAGGTATTTGAGGGGTAACTGAAAGGGTTGTAGAATATAAAAAGAAATACGTAGTGACTGTGTGTGGTTGGTGGTTCTGAATGAAAAATGAGTTGAACTGTAAAGAAGGGAAAATTATAGTATGCACAGTGTGAGATAAAACTTAGGGATGAGTAACAAATGAGGAATAAATAGAAGAGAGATGCAGTTTTCTTTTTGAGGCTTGAGAGAGCGAAGCAGAGAAAAATTGGAGTGGCAGTGAACAACCCAATGAGTAGAACCGTGGCATGGTGAAGAGCATGCAGAGGCACTGTGCATGGAGAACGAAGAAGGTGCAAAGATAGTATAAATACACAGAATATAGAAGATATGGAGGCTGCTATGGAGAGGAATTACAGATGGGGAAATAACATGCTATGGGCAGGAGTTGAAATACATAGAAGAGGCGTAATTCATAGAATCAAAATAAGACGTAGAGCATAAAGCACAACAGAAGAAAAGAACAAAGATGCATAACTAAGACAGTAAAAGAAGGCTGAGGTGCACTTGTAGAGAAAAACAGAAGATCAAAAAGTGCAAACAGATGCAGACAGAGAGACACCGATACAGGAGAGCAAAGCAACATAGCAGAACAATGATAAGCCTGGTAAGCCAATGACAACTATTGAATCACTGTACTAAGTTTCATTAGAAAATATTTATAATCAGGGAGGTAGGGTGGTGCCAGGGAGGACTTGTGTCCTCTGATATTTGAGCTGGTCCTTGAATATTTGGAGTTGTAGCTTCCATCTAGTTGTGGCTAGAAAATAGGGTGGCAGGGTGGTGCTTGGGAAAACACAAATTTTTCTATATGCAAGTTGGTGCTTGTATAAGTGGAAGTAGGTGCTTCCATCCAGTCGGTGTTGGAACACTCGGGGAGTTGGTGCTTCCTTCTAGTGGGTGCTAGAGAAACCAGAGAGTTGGTGCTCTCAAACAAGTCGGTTCTTGTATAAGTGGAAGTTGGTGCTTCCATCCAGTCGGTGTTGGAACACTCCGGGATTTGGTGCTTCCTTCTAGTGGGTGCTAGAGAAACCAGAGAATTGGTTCTCTCAAACAAGTTGGTGCTTGTATAAGTGGAAGTAGGTGCTGGAACACTTACGGAGTTGTTGCTTTCTTCTAGCGGGTGATAGAGAAACCAGGGAGTTGGTGCTTCCTTCTAGTAGGTGCTAGAGAAAACAGAGAGTTGGTGTTCTAAAAAAGTTGCAGCTTGCAAAATAGAGGTTGTAACCTCACAATGAGTTGGAGCTCATAAGTACGATAATGTATAGAATGTAAAGATTACTTATCATACTAAGAAGAAGAGGTTTTTACCCTTTATGGGTTTCCTCAGGAAATATCTGTCTTTTCATATTTCATATGTGTGACTGATGTCGAATGGTATATTGCTTATCTCCCTGCATTATTGTGATTGTCATTGAGTGCTCTGTAAAGATTTTAAAATAAGCATAATTGTATAAGCATGGTAACAACTAATTCACCCCCCCCCTCTCAGTTGTCCAACGATTGGTATAAGAGTCGATTCCTTTTATCTAAAGGTATATCTGTAAGCTTAAACATGACAAGTAATGAAGGGACTTCAACCACTAAGCCTCCTCTATTTGATGGAACAAATTTTTCCTTCTGGAAGGTTAGAATGAGAACATACCTAATGGCCTTAGGTGTTGATGTTTGGGATGTAGTAGAGACTGGATACATAAAGCCTGTTGTGCTAGCTTCCAAGGATGATAAGTTAGAATTTAGCTTTAATGCTAAGGAAATGAATGCTATCTTGAATGGACTTGCAGAAGCCAAGTTTGTAAAGGTGATGCATCTTCAAATTGCCAAAGAAATGTGGGATAAACTTATTAGTGGCTATGAAGGAAATGAGAAAGTAAAAGATGCCAAACTTCAAACATTTAGGTTAAAGTTCGAACAACTAAAGATAAATGAAGATGAAACAGTTAGAAAGTATTTTTTAAGAGTTGAAGAACTTGTGAATGCCATGAAGGGTCTTGGTGAGAAGATTGAAGAATCAATTTTAGTTCAGAAGATTTTAAGATCTTTGCTTGATAAATTTAATCCAAAAGT
>ML787916.1:204837-238544 GCA_009831015.1 Picea engelmannii | reverse complement strand
TATCTAATTACCCATTTATTATATCTAACTACCATAGTGGGTCTTATTTAATAATATAGTGGACCTAGTCCACCTTACATTGAATGACCTCCACTATTATCACTATGGGCCCTCTGCCCCCCCCCCAACTACCTCTCTAGTTACCTTAGACAATAGTCAACTGATTCCACTCTTCTTTCAGGAAGTGATGCATATTTGGACTATGTATTTAGCATTTCCAATTCAGTACCTTCTGAACAAGAGGGCATTCCACTCTCTTCAAGTATTCTCCCTACAAGTCCTAGGATGGTTTCCTTTGATTGGAATAATCTTGTGGAGCCTCACCTTCCTTCTTCTGCACCTTTCCAAATAACGGTTCTAGTTAAATGTATGTCTAAAGGCATTCATCAATGTATTATAGATGAAGGATCCTCCACAAGTATTTTATCCTCCTTAGCTTTGCATGCTTTGGGTTCTTGCAAGATCGTGTCAACTACCAGTGACCTATTGGATTTCAAAAAAATACCTATTGAATGTCTAGGGATTCTTCCTCTGTTTCCTATTACCTTAGCTGGGAAGACTATTCTAATTGATATTTTAATGGTGATAGGCCCTTTATACTTTAATATTCTTCTTGGGTATGATTATGTTTATGCTATGAATGTTGTGGTGTCTACAATGTTTTGTGTGATGCATTTCCCTCACAATGGAAGCATTGTCACTATTGATCAAATTTCATATGATAATCACCATCCTAGTTCAATTTCAACTCAGGTTTCCCCTTTATATGTTCTTAGTGTTCGAGTAGACTCTTCCCTGCCACGGGTGAATTATGTGGTGTCTTATCCTCAGTGTTCAATTGCTTCTGAGAATGAATCTTTATAGTCATGTTTTATTTCTTAGGACAAGGCCTCATCAATTGACCAGGTGGTTTATCCAATGGGGGCATGTGATCCTTCATTTCCTCCAATTGTTCCAAGGGACTATGTTTTTCCTCATGAGCCTAATATTGTTGTTTGTAAGACATCGAGCTCTATTATTTGTGAGTTTTCAAGCCTTGGTTTCATGTATGTTGAGTTTCCTTCAAATGAGTCTATCCTTGAAGCTATGATTATGGATCTTCAAAATCTTCCTGAACTGGAAAATTTACAGGTTTGTTACCAAAGAAACCCTTGGCCTGAGCCTAACAATGAGATCTATCTAGAGAACTGCTATGCATTAGCCGCAAGGCTGTGTTGTCCTATGTACCTATTTTACTTTTAGGGTTTCTTGTCTTAAATTTTTGTATCCCATAATACTTTTTTTAATCATAGGTTTCTATATTGGACTTATTGAATTTTGTGTGAGTGTTTTTGGTATTATATATAGGACTTTGAAGACATTTTTATTTGGTACCTTTTCTTCCATGTCGATTTGTTCTAACAAGTAATGATCTCGAAACTAACATATAAGTTAGATTTTCCCCTCACATTTTTCCATTATCCATTTCCTATTTCATTTTTCCTTAGGATCGACCTCACTAAGTTATGACATGGAACATTCTTTGTTGTTTATAAGTGTTGTAATTCACATGGTAGAACCTATCTTCCATGAGCATCCTAACTTAGAATCCCTTTGCATTTGGGCACTCATGTTGCAAGTTTCTATTTAGGCTCGAGAGTCATGTTTAGCCCCGCCATGACTTTGTGTTGAAGCTGCATATATTCTTCTCAATAAGTTTATGGCCATTACCTACAAGACTCCCCCTACCACATGTTGATACGTGTATCAACACCTTTTTCAGATTCTTTAGTAGGTATTGTGTCCTTTACTAGCATGTAGGGTAGGTTCATTTCTTTTGGATTTTCAATGATCTATGACTCTTGTATCCTCTTTAAATTTTATGTTTAACTATTACTTGAACCATAACTACTATAGCAAACCAAGATCACAAGAAGAATAACCATGCACAAGAACACAAGAAGTATCCCAGGAAACCCCTCTCAAGAAGGGAAGAAAACCCAACCAATCCTTTGCTATATTCCTTAAGAGAAAGACCTCCCACACCATCACCAAACCTATCACACAAGACGGTATTGTAATTCTCATAATTTCAGACCACAACTTCTGAAATCATGAGATGACACAAATGATAATTGTGTTACCTCAATGGGGATTCACCTTTATTTATATAAGACTTGTCACATCAAATAATGTGTCTATTGGCATAATAGGTTCGACCTCAATAACTCAAAATATAATTAATAATTACCATATTAATTATCTTTTACATTAAGGTGGGGCCAACCTGTACCCTTTACATTACAAATAGGGTTACATGTAAGTCTAACTCTTGAAAAATATAGCAAGGGATTGCATACACCCAGTAGTGCTCAGCCACTAGGCGAACATCCATAGGGATGTCCATATCTTTGGCTCATTGCATTACACAGAAGAACCACTTCTCACTAGTGCTCAACCTGAAAACCACTAGGATCACCTTCACATGTGCTCATCCACGGGCACGTCCACTCAACAGATCTTCTTTCCCACTGCATTACATAGGAGAGTCATCTAGAGTTTCATCATCAAATCTCTTCTCAGAGGATGCTAATACATCATCTTCATCCCTGTCTCATGATGATGCACCCAAAACTTTGGGATATCACACGTTCACCTTGTGCTCAGCCACAGGCACACCCGACTCTGCAGATCTCCTTTCTCACCGCATTACACAAGAGAATCATATGGATTTCTTCTCAACTCTCTGTAAGGAGGAGGCCATCTCTATGTTCCAGCTCTGTCTTAGATAGGAACCACACACCCCTCTCAAGGGTTCTCTCTCGGGTTTGTGTCCTGGAGAATGTCTCACATAGCTCCAATCATCAACACTCCCTCTCAGCTAGGGATGATTCTTCATCATGCCAAGTCTCACACAGGTGTATTTTGAAATTTGTTCTTGGTTGTAGTTATCAACACTCCCTCTCAACTAGGGAGGTATCCTTCACCAAGCTAATTTGGTGAAGATATCTACATTCTGCTCATGTGTAGGAAGGTACTGCATGTGTAGTATTTTCCTCTACATCATGTCTCTGATATAGTGATATTTTATCTCAACTTGTTTCGATCTATCATGAAGCACAAGTTTCTCAAAGAGATTCACACAACTCTAGTTATAATCATAGAATCCATCTCATAATCAAGTAAATCTATCAAAAGTTTATGAAGCCACACTTCTTCGCATACTCAATGATATATACTCTGCTTCTATGGTACTCAAGGCCACAAGTCTTTGTTTCATGTTGCACCAAAAAATCATGGCAAACTTCATGGTAAAACAACAACCAGATGTGCTCTTCCAGTCCACTGTACTCTCTACTCAATCTGTATCGGCATATCCTTGTAAACTCAAGTTTACACTAGAGGCATATCTTAGTTCATATCCGATGGTGCCACATATATATATCAATATATGCTTTACTTCTATCCAGTGAGTTTGTCTCGACTGACTCAGGGATTGACTAAGCATATTCGCTGCAAAACATATATCGGGTATGGTGTTAACCAAATGCATCAATGATCTAATCAATTTTCGGTACACATGTGGATCAATCTTGTCTTGAATCGTCATCATTAATTTTTCGTCAGATCCATCACCATCGGTGTAGACATGAGTTTGCATTCTATTATACTGAACTTCTTTTAATATCCCCACTATATGTTTTCCTTGGCTTAGGAAAAGTCTCATTGGTCCTTGGTCATACTTCTTGTCCCAAGAAGTAGTGCATCATACCTAGGTCCTTTATCTCGAAATCAGAAGTTGAGGCTTGCTTGTATTCAACAACACGACTTCCTGAATAAGTCATCAAAATCGGGCTCTTGTCACCAATAATGTAATAGTATAAGTTTGGATCAACAATACTCTTTCCAAAGACCCAAACTCATCAAGAATCCATCTATCTGATGTAGTTTCCAACTCATGGATGGTATAACAGATGGTAGTGCACCAGGCTACTGGATCAATATGTCTTCATCATAGTTCACTCCCGTTGCTTGTGAGAATATTTTGACTACAAGTCTCATTTTATATTTCTCGATACTTCCATCAGCTGCATGTTTTTTTGCTTCTTGCAAGATTTGTCAAGCCCAGACAAGCCTTTTATGGCCTACTACAAGGTTCTTGGGAATATCAATTGGAACAAATGTATCAATGGCTATCTCCCTCTGGACTTCTAAAGAGGAAGAAGATAATGCCTCTCTTCCTTAATTGGTTTGAATCCTTATGAGTGAAGTGACTCCCTCTGAAGTCTAAAGGGTAAGCATCTTCCTTTGTTGTTACCATGCCTAGAACAAGCAAAAACAAACGAAAGGAAACAAGACAAGAATACCTCCTAGTGGAGATTCATGAGTACATCTCTAGAATCAAATCATTTTAAGGATTGTTGTCACAACTACAACACCTACTTGTAATGTAGCAACCTTATAAATTTAGGTTATAGTCATGATAAATAAAACAATCAAACCTGGAGTATTTCCTTCCAGTGTGTTGTTCTTCTGAATGCACTGAAACTTCTCTGGGTCCATGGTTTGTACCAGGGGTTCCTTTCTCCTGCAAATATCCTTATGAAAATGATGCAAACAATGTACAAGTGCATACCTGAGAGTGTACACCAATGGAAGTTATGCTTGCTTGTCAATGTCATGATAATCAATGGCGTTCCTAGCTTGTTTGCCTTGTAGCCATCTATACCACACAAGTCTTTGACGAAGTCTGCATCAACCTTTACAAGGTCATGTCCATTGTTGACTTTTAACAACATTCCAAACACGTTGTTGTAACTATTCTTGTAGCTCTTGCTACTACTAAACACTGTTACAACTTGATTTCAGATCTGTATTAAAGGGTTCAATCTGGTCTGTAATCAACATCTTCAGTGTACTTGGACAAGTCATCAACATCCTTCTATGTTTGCTGGAATATAAACCAACACCATAATTAAACACTTGCATCAATGAATGACATCAAAGGATGGTAGACTAGAGCAATAGGAAAACATAGATGTAGTTCATAAATTTGACTTCTTGTGTTTTAGTAAGTTTCATTGGTCCACTCTTTTCATCAATATCTTCAGGTGATCATAATTTCCTCCGGAAGGAACTTCAGGGGTAGATGGAACATCATAAGCAAGAGATAACACTTAATAAAATCCATTAATAGAGGACAACACTTAATAGAGGATAACGCCAAACTTTATATTATTGTGGCAATTGATGATAATGTGATCTCGTAAGAAGCAAACAGTTTCCATATTGTGAACATTTCACAGTACACCACATCCTTGTATTGCGTGGGGTATAATCATAGGTAAGTGCGACCAAAAATAGCAACCTCTGACGCTTCCAGTGGAGGACGGAAGAGATTGAAGGACTCAGGAGATCTCACGTGAATCGAAGGTCGATCTAGGTTATGATAGATACTGATGTTCAGGCATCCGCTTATGTTTCTGCCAACACTTCGAATCGAGCAAACGTGTGCCCATATTTTCACTCCGCAACTTGTGTTTGGCACAGAAAACATAGAAAAGGAAAAAGTGGAGAAAGAAAACTTTCTTAAAGAAAAAGTTTCTCTACATCCACCAGTTTCATCACGAATCATTTGGGTTATTCCATGGCTATCAATTCTTAAAGCAATGTAAACAATAATGTAGACGAGAGACTGAAGATTATGAGTTGGATCTGCAATCACAGTCTGACTAGTACCAAAAATAATATAACCATAGATTCACAAAGACCGGTTGGTGCTGCGATCACTGAGATGGACAAGTGAAGGATGCCTACTCCGTCTGCCATTTGTACATCTCTCCGTATGTTTGGAATTCTCAGAGAAAGAACGAAAAACGACGTGAGCCTAGTGATGAGTTCAGTCTTTGATAGGGGGTGCGACCCTTTTCTTTATAACTGTAGGCTCCGACCTCTTCTTTATACACCATAGAATTTCGGGGATGCAGTTTGTTGTAGGGTTTCGTCCAGCTTCAGAATTTTGTCTTTCTAGGGTTCGGTCCTTTCTCTCTAGGCTGTGGTACCTTTATTCATTGCCACATAAAAATAACACAATTATGTTTCCATAGGTTGTGGCAACATAAATGTTTCCACACATGTGTTTCCTTTTGTATCATAGTGATGTGTCACACAAATGTTCAGCTTTATAACTGTGGCAACCTTATTCCTAGACTCGGGTCTCTTTTCCATACACCACAGAAAGGAGATCTGGCCTTATTTCTTTTCACACCTACAACAGTGTTTTGGCATACCTTTCCTTCAATTCTTTAATGGGCAATGGTTTTCTTCAAGCCTGCTCTGATACCATGTTGGATTTTCAATGCGCTATGGCTCTTGTATCCTCTTTAAATTTTCTGTTTAACTATTACTTGAACCATAACTACTGCAGCAAACCAAGATCACAAGAAGAATAATCATGCACAAGAATACAAGAAGTATCCTGGGAAACCTTCTCAACAAGGGAAGAAAACCCAACGAATCCTTTGCTATATTCCTCAAGAGAAATACCTCCCACACCATCACCAAACCTAGCTTTGAGGATTTTGCAGATCCAAACTCTCGTCTGTTCTGCTTAAATTTTTGCTCGATCTTGACAGTGTATCTATAAGTTGTGGCCCAATGAGGCGATGTCTAGAAAATCCATTTTTGTTTGAATGTATCTATGCAAACAACTATGATATTTGAGAACCAAATGACGCTCAGAGTCTTTGATACCCAATTTGGTGCACAGGGTATGGAAAATATTGGTTAAATCTGGTACTTTCTGGTCCCTTTCTTGACACAGGGTGGTTCATCTGGTATACTGGTCCTCGTAGCTTGCAATAGGGTAGTATTGTTCTTTAATGGCGTCCCGAAAGGAATCCCATGTAGTGCCACCACAAATATTGCAGATTCCTCGATAAACCTTTGTTAAGAGTAAGTATCCCACCGATCCTTAACATGGGGGATGACCTTGAGGAGTGCAAAAGTGACCTTTTCCCTATTGGAAAAATTGTGGACCGAAAAATACCCTTCAAGAAGATTCAACCGTTTATCTACATCATCTGCATCTATCAGTCCTTCAAATAATGGAATATCAAAATTTACTTGTACCTTGAAGGGGATTGCATGGCTGCTTGATGAAGATGCTTCTCCTATAGGCAGTCGTCAAAGGATTTGCGTAAAGTTGTCCATCATTTCGTTCCTTTGCCGTGCGAGGGCTTCCTCGAGCATCATTTTAATAGGATATCCTGCTCCATAATATTTCTTTTCATCCCAAATGGATTGTTGTCGGGCTCGGCGTGGCTGATCTTGCAGCAACTCGATTTGTTTGAGTCCCAACTTCTTGTACCCAGATCTTGTCAGGGACATGCACAAAGAAAAATAAATGAAGAGAAGACTGCTCTGATACCACTGATCTGGATTTAGGAGAGGAACAAACTGATTACATACTGAATACAATAAACACAGAGATATGAATACCAACGCAGATATCCAGTGAACAATATCTTCTATTAAATAAATGAAATAGGCTGAAACTGTAAAACTACAGAACTGAAACACTTGCTCGAATGGTCATATCTATCTCCGAGAATAGATGTATCTACTATGTGCATTCGTCTGAGCATAATCATTACAATGAGGCTCCAAGGTCCTTTTTGATAGTACTCATGAATGCCAAAACCCTAGACATCCAAAAAACTAACCCTAGAAGGTGAAACGCCAAAAGTCATGTGGGCTCCTATCTTAAATTTTTGCTCGATCTTGACAGTGTATCTATAAGTTGTGCCCAATGAGGCGATGTCTAGAAACTCCATTTCTGTTTGAATGTATCTATGCAAACAAATATGATATTTGAGAACCAAATGACGCTCAGAGTCTTTGATACCCAATTTGGTGCACAGGGTATGGAAAATATTGGTGAAATCTAGTACTTTCTGGTCCCTTTCTTGACACAGGTTGGTCCATCTGGTATACTGGTCCTCGTAGCTTGCAATAGGGTAGTATTGTTCTTTAATGGCGTCCTGAAAGGAATCCCATGTAGTGCCACCACAAATATTGCAGATTCCTCGATAAACCTTTGCTAAGAGTAAGTATCCCACCGATCCTTAACATGGGGGATGACCTTGAGGAGTGCAAAAGTGACCTTTTCCCTATTGGAAAAGTTGTGGACCGAAAAATACCCTTCAAGAAGATTCAACCATTTATCTACATCATCTGCATCTATCAGTCCTTCAAATAATGGAATATCAAAATTTACTTGTACCTTGAAGGGGGTTGCATGGCCGTTTGATGAAGATGCTTCTCCTATAGGCAGTCGTCAAAGGATTTGCGTAAAGTTGTCCATCATTTCGTTCCTTTGTTGCACGAGGGCTTCCTCGAGCATCATTTTAATAGGATATCCTGCTCCATAATATTTCTTTTCATCCCCCATGGATTTTTGTCGGGCTCGGCGTGGCTGATCTTGCACTGACTCGATTGGTTCGAGTCCCAACTTCTTGTACCCAGATCTTGTCACGGACATGCACAAAGAAAAATAAATGAAGAAAAGATTGCTCTGATACCACTGATATGGATTTAGGAGAGGAACAAACTTATTACAGACTGAATACAATAAACACAGAGATATGAATACCAACACAGATATCCAGTGAAGAATATCTTCTATTAAATAAATGAAATAGGCTGAAACTGTAAAACTGCAGAACTGAAACACTTGCTCAAATGGTCCTATCTATCTCCGAGAAGAGATGTATCTACTACGCGCATTCATTTGAGCATAATCATTACAATGAGGCTCCAAGGTCCTTTTTGATAGTACTCATGAATGCCAAAACCCTAGACATCCAAAAAACTAACCCTAGAAGGTGAAACGCCAAAAGTCATGTGGGCTCCTATGGGTAAGTTGGTACCTCACCTTCCCGGGGTCGTAGAGTTTGCATACGACCTCCATTTTAGGCGCGTGATAGCCCATTGGAAAGGTCTTTCACAGAACTACACATTTCTCCGTCAAAATTTGACTATGTATACAGTTTGACTATAGTGAGCCAAAAAAATAATGTTTAGGGCCCCAAAACGACCCTTGAAGTACAACAAGATGTACTGACATGAAAACATGCAAAATAAGCCAGTTGGATTAGGCGAGAGGCCACCAATATCGACCTGGAGGATGTGTAGGAGTTGAGACAACCCCATAAGTTTAAAACCCGCAATTACAAAGAAGTATGTAAGAACGTGTTGAACAAAAACAGATAAGAGGAGCCAATTGGAATAGGTGGGTGGCCACCGATAACCACCTGGATCAAAACCAATAAAATTTTTATAGTAGTTTCTATGCCTCCAGTCTTGATAAAAACGTTGCTTTTGAAGGGGGAGGGAATTTTAGGGTCCTACCCTAACCTCCCTACTTTAAGGTATTGATGAGTCAATCAATTAATATATGAGGTCATTTTCTTTGAATAAGGCCCATTGAATAGTTAATGGGTATTTACTTAATGTAAAAAGGTTGTCTTTATTAAATAAGTCCCACTAGGTGGATGATACTCATTTATGATGGAACCACAAGTTGTTAGGGTTTTTCTAGTGAGAAACTATCTATAGAGATAGAAAGATATGGAATGTTTCACGAAATGTTGTTATTGTAATTATAGCTTTTATCACAATAGGTTTCCCCCTGAAGAGGTCCATGAACATCCTTATCTCTTTTGGAAATCATCAATACACGGTTCATATTTTGCATGTTTAATCTCATTGTCTTTTATAAAAAAAAAAATTGCTTCTATATTTCTCTAAATAATTTTTTTATGATTCAATTTAAGGGTTAAGTAACACTGCATTAAGTCAATCATATTATATTAAATATCAGATGTCAAACAATATCTAAGATGGCCATTCAAGAAAAAGTTTCCAAATGTCTTAGGTGTTTGAGGATAATAGGAAATTATTATAAAAAAAAATACATATGGAAAATATGACAAACATGAGGGTCATCAAGCAATCACATGATTGTTATAAATGTGTGTATATTACTTTTTTTTCTCCTTTTTCTATACAAAATACAATTTATTACATTCATTTAAGGCAACTGATCTATTTATTGCTAATAAATGAAAACAAGGGACAATAAGCATACAAGGAAGCATGAAAAAAAAAAGTTAAAAAAAATAAATAAAGAAAATAAATTAAAATAAGAGAAACAAATAATTAACTAAATAAGTTCATTTGATAAAGAATCCACTCATCAAGTGTAACCTTTCTAGGGTCAAGGGTATTCTCACTTCGAGGTTACAATGTTTAAATTCCAATCTCTCAGAGGAACTTGGTTATGAAAACCTAGGGCTTTGATACCATTATGTAACAACCCAAGCCAACATGGTTGGTTGGGAGGGTGTTACCAACAATCAAATGTATATTTTTTTCCTTTAATTCCAATTTCTAAATAAATACTATCTAAGTTATCTAAGACGTAAATCACAACTAAAAAATCTAGAAAATAAGCCATAATCAAATAACTATATAGCTCATCAAATCATATGAAATTGTCGCAATGGAAACATTAGGTACTTGCAGTCCTTTTCTTTGTTGAAGACTAGGATCTATTCCAAACCAATACTCCACTAGTAGGGTGTCTCCTAAGGGGGAAATTATGTCCAAGTGGTGTATTTTCACCCAACTAATGTAGCCACCTGAACCCATGGTATTCCCTTCAATGAGGTCTGGAAATCAAAAAGAGTGTAGAATAATCACTAAATAATAAAAAAGTTTACTCATTGGTTTTTTAGGAATCATACTCAACAATGGCATCCCAAGGGATCAAACAAAACAATTGCTAGACATAAATGAACATTAGCACCCACAATTGGTCAGGTACACTCCCAGACCCATCTACCCACTTTTAATAGGATAGAGAAGTGTTAACAAGTCCAAATGGCCTGTCAAGTAGGTAAGGGAGAGTACCTGATGGAAATCCCCAATTAGGATTATTCTCATTTGGGATAGCACTTTTGACTAGTATGTGGGCTTGGTTTCCACATATATATTTTCAATTGTGAATATGACAACATAATGTTCTGCTATGAACTCTAAGAAAAAATTGAAACAAGCTATCTATAATGAAATCAAATTATTCTATTCTAATCTTATTCTACTCTAATCTATCATGACCAGGAGCCAACTAACCAAATATGTACAACAAAATTTGTTATTATTAACTGCATAAATAGTTCATGTCAATTAACAATATATTAAAACAATAAAACAAAATATTTAATCACAAGTATTTGTATATTAGACTTGTAGTGTTAGCACTTCATCCATTAGAAATCATAACAACTTAAATATATTAAATATTGAACACAAAAATAGTTCATATGAAAAATATTCAAGAAGTTTAAATGAAAAACACATATGTAGAATAGTCCCAAATGTATTTGATAATGGTCATGATGTAAAAAAATGTTTTATGCTCTTCATTCATTCAGAGATAATAGTGTCATCTAACATGTACAATGGGAAAAAGTCATTCCTTTTTAGCATGAAGCCCATTTAATATAATACTAGAGACTTTTCATTTCTAATAAATGTTCATTTCCAATATCTGACTTTTCGTATTACAATTTCTTATCTCATCATGAATTACAAATGTATTGGGTCTGTGCAAAAAAAAAAATACAAATTTGAAATATAAAACTATTCAAGCAAATTTCTTAGAAGATGATTCATCCACATAAGTGGCCCACATATCATAATTCTGGAGGACCTCCTTCGATCTTTTCAACCACATTTTCTCTAATTATAGGTCCCCATCACACAACTTCATGACTGTTTCCTTCTTTATTTTTTTTCAATTTTCTTTACATAGCTATTGGCTAAAGTAGTCAATCTAATGGGGATAACTAAATATCTATTCAAAATGTCCTTGTTCACTTCCTTGATCTGACTTATCTCATCCTTGCTGATATCTTTGTCTTCAACTTCAACTCATTTGGGCCTGCTCATCTAATTATGTCATGGTATCCATCCCAAGATCCTCTAGTATATTGTCTGAGGAATTCCAAATGTTTTTACAACATTTAGTAGCTAGTTATCGACCCTCTTTGACTTCATCAAATATCTTCTTAAAAGAATCAAATAATATTTGATTCTTCATATTTTGTTTAACATTGTACCTAGCTAGAGTTTCATGTGTCTGAGTACGTATCTCCTACCAATCCAATACCTGTGAAAGGCATACTGAGCCTTTTTATAATGACTTCTTTGTTCATTTATTTTCTCTTGTAGTGTAACTAGATCATCATGGTGCCTTTGTATATCACCCAATGTATGAAATACCCATGAATAACTTTTCTTAGGTCTTCATTGACCTCTGTAGCTTCTTCTTGTATGACCTTCACATCAATTGCCTATTGGTGACTCTCTTCCATTTTAATTTCCATGTGTTGTATTTTTTCTTCAAGCCCCATGATTTCTTGTTTCCTCCTTTCTGAAATGTTGGCTTGTTTTTAGCATTCTGATTTAAGCTTTGTTACTTCCCTTTCATGCATGTTTTCAGGTTATCAACTTCAATACTGTATAGGTATTCTTTCTCCTTTATTTTTTGTATAAAATCCATCTCCATTTGATCCTTTGTTTCTTTAATTGTTCTTGAAATAGAGATATCTGAACCTTTCAATTGTCCAGAGTAGCTCCTCAATCACCAACAATAATGGAATTATCCCCTGCAAAGGAATGTAGAGCTGAAGCTATCTATATTGCATTTTCCTTGGGGTAATTCCCTAAAGGCCATGAAATGGATCTTTCTTTAGGTTCCATATCCAAGAACTCTTCAATATTTTGTTTCTTGTTGGATCAAGTAGATATTGTCCTCTTGGATTTGTCGTAAAATTATTTTCCTACATCTGGTACAATATCCTCAAATACAATCACATCTATGGTGATACCCTCATAGCTTGCTGGTAGAGTGTTCAGTGGGGTTAGAGGGTCTATAGGGGTGCTTGGTATATGAACTTTTTGTGAATATTTCATAGGGTTATTCTTTTCCTATTTCTCATGTAACTTCTTTGTTGCTTCCATTTCTTCTTCTCTTCTCTTAATTTCTTCTTCTCTTTTGTTCTCTACCTCTTGTCTTTTCCTTTCTGCTTCCTCAACTTCTTTTTTAGTTTCTTCCCGACTTTTCCTTTTTTTTTTCCTCCCTTGTTTTCTTGGCTATTTCTTCTTTTCTCTTTTGTTCCTCCTTTTCTTCTTGTTATTTCTTGGCCAATTCTTCCTGTGACGTTTTCTTTGCCAATTCTTATTCTACTATTTTTTTATTCTTCTTTTCATACCATTCATTGGCCTCTAAGGCCTTATTATACTATTATTTTTCTTTAACCTCTTCAAATTTCTTTTTTTCTTCTCCTTGTATGAAATCTTGAGCTATTAGTGCTTCCCATTTCTCTTTAATTTATTTTCCTTTTGCTTCCTCTAATAAATTTATTACTTATTTCTTTGTTGGATCTCTAATTTTTGTGCAAGTTTCTTCAAAATATTGATTTACTAATTTATTTTCCTTTTGCTTCCTCTAATAAATTTATTACTTATTTCTTTGTTGGGTCTCTAATTTTTGTGAAAGTTTCTTCAAAATATAGATTTACCCTCAATAGTTCTTCCTCAAGATTTGCTTGATGTTGGGTGGTTTTCACTAACCCTACTGATTTGAGATGGCTCTACAGTGTTCCTCTAGGATCATGTTGTCCGGATTTCCCTATGCACACAATCAAATATTTTAGCGTCTTTTCCTCCTTCTTAGCATGTGTTATACCACAAATTTGTTGGGTATGTGTTATATTCTTTGCATGTGTGTGTGTGTGGGCACGTCAGATACGATAACTGTGTCTGGATTTTGCTATTTTTAGCAGATTTGTAAATTAATCCCGGATTAAGGGATTAGAGTTTTGGTATCTACGAAATACCTAAAAACATTGTAATATTGTATGGTGAATGGTGAAATTTGAGATAATGAATATAAGAAAGGTTTTCCCGATTGAGGGTTTCCGGTATAAAATCTTTGTGTACTCTGTGTATGAGCCATTGATTAATTTCTGTATTGCTTAAGAATCTATATGCATTTCCTTATTTCGTAGGTTTAAAACTTACATGTGGTATCAGAGCTCGTTTTTGGCTTCAGAGGGACTCCTTTGTTGTTGAGGGTTTGGCTCGGTCTTGATAGATCAAGTTTATATTGGGTCTGTGATAAACCTAGGTTTAGTGGGAGCTTTTACAGTGGATATTCGAGTAAAGAAAGAGGAATGGCGAGCTCATCTAGAATCGAGATAGAGAAGTTCAATGGTAAAAACTTTGAGCTATGGAAGCCCAAGATGGAGGACCTTCTTGTAGACAGAGAACAATGGATCACTGTGGATCCTTGTACACAGCCTACTGGTACACCGTCTACTAGCACACAGTCTATTGGTACACAACCTACAAGTACACGAACTACTGGTATGTTGAAGGAAGATTGGGACAAGTTGGATAGAAGAGCAAGGAGTACTATTCGACTCTTCCTGGCAGATTCGGTGTTGTTGAATGTCTCAGGAGAATCTACAGCCAAGGAACTATGGGATAAGTTGGGGAATTTGTATCAATCAAAATCCCTGGTAAACAACTTGTTTCTTCGAAAGAAGTTGTATCATCTTAGGATGGAAGATGGATATTCTGTGACAGAACATCTAAATGCATTTAATACTCTGGTAAGTCAACTTGGCTCTGTTAATATTACGATTGTAGAAGAAGATAAGTGTATTACTTTGTTATGTTCTTGCCAGACTCTTGGGATAATCTAGTTGTAGCAATAGGTAGTACCACTCAATCTACATTGAAGTATGAGGATGTAGTTGCATCCTTATTATCTGAAGAGATGAGGAGAAAAAGCATGGATGGTCACAACACAGATGCTTTATTTGTAAGAGGGCGTACCCAAGACAGGAACCCTGGTAAGCCTTCGGGGTGGAGATCTAAATCTACAGGAAGATCTAAGTCTCCAGGAAAATATTTGAGGAAATGTTGGAAGTGTGGTAAAACAAGGCATTATAAGAAAGATTGCAAGTCTAAGAAGGTTGAAAAACCAAAGGGATCTAATAGTACCTCTTTCACAGAGGCGAAAACCTCCACTGAAGAAGGAGGTGATGTTTACCTAGCATCTACAAGTACACATGCAGACCATGATGTATGGTTGATCGAATCAGGTGCGTCATACCATATGAATCCTCACAGGGAGTGGTTCTCTGAATATGAAAAATATGATGGTGGTGATGTATTCCTAGGAGATGACTCGACAAAAAAAATCTTGGGATGTGGAAGGGTTAAGTTGTTGCTAAAAGATGGAAGGATTATAACTCTCCTTGGGGTTCTACACATTCCAAAAATATCCAGGAGCCTAATATCTGTAAGCAAGTTGGGTGATGCAAGAGTGAACACTGTATTTGAAAATAACACTTGCAAGATGGTACGAGGAGAAATGGTGTTGATGAGGGGAGTTTGTTGTGGAACTCTGTACAAGTTGGTGGGAAGCACCCATACTAATGGGTGTAACAGTTATGTTGTCCCTAAGCAGAGTAATGAAGGAGACAAGACCAATACCGTCCCAGAAAAGAAGACCATGATGTGGCATCAAAGACTGAGGCATATTGGGGAAAAGGGCCTTCAATCACTACACGGTAAAGGTATGGTTGAAGGTATGTCTAATTGCACTCTGGATTTTGATTTCTGTGAACATTGCATATATGGTAAACATAATCGAGTAAGATTCCCATATGGTGTTACAAGAGCAAAGAGGATCTTAGAGTTGATACACAGTGATGTGTTTGGGCCTGTTCTTGCTCCATCCCTAGGTAAATCTGTGTATTATGTTTCATTCATAGATGATTTTTCAAGGAACACATGGATTTATTTTCTTAGAAAGAAATCTGAGGTATTTGATAAATTTAAAGAGTTTAAGGCTCTGGTAGAAAATCAGACAAAGAAGAAAATAAAGGTATTGAGAATAGACAATGGTGGAGAATTATGCGGAAATGAATTCGAAGAATTTTGTAAGAAGTGTGGTATAGCAAGGCAGAAGACTACTCCATACACTCCTCAGCAGAATGGAGTTGCAGAAAGGATGAACAGGACACTGATGGAAAAATCAAGGAGCATGCTCAGCGGTGTTGGGTTAGGACAAGAATTTTGGGCAGAGGCAGTGGGTACATCATGCTACCTGGTCAATCGATCACCTTCATCAGCGTTGGATGATAAAACTCCACACGAGGTATGGTCTGGAAAGAAACCCTCTCTTCAACATATTAGAGTGTTTGGTTGTGATGCTTATGTACATGTTTCAAAGGAAAATAGGATTAAGTTGGATGATAAAGATGAAAAGTGTATCTTTATTGGTTATAAATATGGTGTGAAAGGTTATAAGATTTGGAACCCAGAAACCAAGAAAACTATTTACAATCGAGATGTTGTTTTTAGAGAGGTAAAAGATGTTTCCAAATAGGAATTCCCACCAACGCAAGATGAACCTGAGAAAATAGAGCTTGAGTTGGATGATGCAAAATCTGAATCATCTGAAGAAGAGGAAGCAGAAGAAGAAGAAGAAGAACCTCATACCCCAGTATTGAGGAGATCAGTGAGAGATAGAAGGAAACCAGAAAGGTATATCCCACTTGATTTTCGTTCCAATTTTTCTTTATCTATTATTGATGATGATCCCAAAACTGTTAGGGAAGAAGTGAATTCAGAGGATAGTAAACTCTGGAAGAAGGCCATGGTTGAAGAAATGGATGCCTTGGATAAGAATGAGGCATGGGATATAGTTGAGCTTCCAGCTGGAAGAAAATCAGTTGGTAGCAAATGGTTGTTCAAGAAGAATTTTAATGCACAAGGTAAAGTGGAGAAATACAAAGCTTGGTTAGTAGCAAAAGGTTATTCCCAGGTAGAGGGAATTGACTTTGGTGAGATTTTTTCTCCTGTTGCTAAGTTAACTTCTATTAGATTTCTTTTATCTATTTTTGCTACTTTTGATCTTGAAGTGGAACAAATGGATGTGAAGACAACATTCCTACACAGGGATCTGGAAGAAGAAATCTACATGAAGCAACCAGAAGGCTTTGTAGTGAAGGGAAAGAAAGAGTTGGTCCATAAGCTAAAGAAGTCACCATATGGTCTAAAGAAATCACCTAGGATGTGGTACCAAAAGTTTGACAGATACATCCTTGGATTGGTATTTGTAAGAAGCAGGGCTGATCACTATGTATATTCCAAGCAAGTTGGTAATCACTTCATTTATGTAGTGTTGTATGTTGATGACATGTTGTTGGTAGGAAATAACATGGATGTTGTCAAGGAGGTGAAATCACAGCTATCCTCCAAATTTGACATGAAGGATCTTGGTGCTGCTAACTTCATTCTGGGAATGGAGATTAAAAGAGATCGTGCAAACAAAAAACTCTGGTTGAATCAAAGAAAATATGTTGAGACGATATTGCAGGGGTTTAATATGCATGGAAGTAAACCGGTCAAGGTTCCTATTCCTATAGGTGTAAAGTTATTTTTAGATCAGTGTCCCAAGACACAGGAAGAAGAAGAAGACATGTCCCATGTTCCATATGTCAGTGCAGTTGGCAGTTTGATGTATGCAATGGTTTGTACTAGACCGGACATTGCACATGTAGTGGTATTTTTGAGAAGGTATATGTCAAAACTAGGGAAGGAGCATTGGACAACAGTAAAGAGGGTCTTTAGGTATCTTTGTGGCACCACTAGTTATGGATTGTGCTACCAAGGAAGACCGTGATTAGACAGAGTGGTGGACATACATGTCTTTGTCGATGCAGAATGGGCTGGAGATCTGGATTGCAGAAGATCTACAAGTGGGTATGTGTTTAACCTATTTGGAGGAGCAATTAGTTGGATGAGCAAAAGACAGGCTGTAGTGGCACTCTCAACTACAGAAGCTAAATACATGGAAGCCACTCATGCAAGCAATGAAGCAGTATGGTTACAAATATTGTGTTCAGGTATTGGGTTGGTACAACAAGAAGTGAGATTAGATTGTGACAGTCAGAGTGCAATATTCCTGGCAAAGAACCTAGCTTATCATTCAAAGACAAAGCATATTGATGTTCAGTATCACTTTGTGAGAGACATGGTTGAGGAAAAGAAGGTGTTGCTGGAAAAGGTTGACACTTTGAAGAATGTTGTAGATTCATTGACAAAGTTTGTGAGCACATAAAAGTTCTCCTGGTGTAGAGAAACAATGGGCGTTGCTTTCTTGGATTGTTGACTATATAATCCCCTGGACCCCTGGATGCAAAGAAAACAACAAGTGGGAGAATGTTGGGTATGTGTTATATTCTTTGCATGGGTGTGTGTGTGGGTGTGTTAGATACAACAACTGCATCCAGATTTTTCTATTTTTAGCGGATTTGTAAATTAATCTCGGATTAAGGGATTAGGGTTTTGGTATCTACAAAATACCTAAAAACATTGTATATATTGTATGGTGAATGGTGAAATTCGAGATAATGAATATAAAGGTTTTCCCAGTTGAGGGTTTCCGGTATAAAATCTCTATGTACTCTGTGTATGAGCCATTGATTAATTTCTGTATTGCTTAAGAATCTATATGCATTGCTTTACTTCGCAGGTTTAAAACTTACAAAATTTACACATCAATTGCATTTGTGAGATGACCTATCCCTTTTCCCTAGCTTGAAAACTTAAATCCCATTCTCCTTCATCAAACTCATCTAAAATAAACATTTTTTGTTGTAATCTGCGGGTCACCCATGTGAAAACCGTGGATGTCCGCAACTTTCTAGTTGGCAACTTGTTGATGCCCTAAAAAAATATGAAAAAATAAAATATTCCACATTTTTGGGCAAGTTTTTAGGTTGGTCTCATTCCAAAACTCCCCTTGGCCCATAAACAAAGTAATTCAACCACCTCAACCCCTTTAGGATGGTATACAAGAACCTATTAGGGCATGGATGAGGAGGACAACCTAGGTGCGATATTATGCTGACGATTTTGCAAGCTTCTCTATTATCCTTGGTCCTCTAAGTAACATCCCCCTAATCTAGAACTTGTTCTCCAACACTCCTTATTCTTTCTTATATGACCATAGGGTGTGTTCCTATCCCTTTTGGGTCATCCGAGGAAGGGCCATCTTTATGATTTGATGCTTGAAGGACCAGTGGAGGAAACTAGGTGGTTGGCTCCAAGAAAGTGCCAATGGTTAGAGTCAGGTTGTAATTACCTACTTATAATGTTTTCAATAAAAGATCTCTCTTTTCCTCCATACATGTGTAAATTGATTCAATTTATTGGAACAATAGGGCCGACCTCAATAAATCAAAATATAATTAATAATTACCATATTAATTATCTCTTACATTAAGGTGGGGTCGACCTATACCCTTTACATTACAAATAGGGTTACAAGTAAGTTTGACTCTTGAAAAATATAGCAAGGTATATTATACACCCACTATTTCTCAGCCACTAGGGGCACATCCATACTGTCCATATCTCTAGCTCACTGTATTAAACAGAAGAACCACTTCTCACTAGTGCTCAGCCACTAGGATCACGTTCACATGTGCTCGTCCACAAGCACGTCCACTCAACATATCTTCTTTCCCACTACATTACACATGAGATTCATCTGGAGTTTCATCATCAAATCTCTCCTCAGAGGAGGCTAATACATCATCTTCATCTCTGTCTCACAACAATGCTTCCAACACTTTGGGATTTCACACGTTCACCTTGTGCTCAACTACATGCATGTCCAACTCTGCAGATCTCCTTTCTCATTGTGTTACACAGAAGAATCATCTGGAGTTCTTCTCAACTCTCTGTAAGGAGGAGGCCATCTCTATGTTCCAACTCTGTCTCAGATAGGAACCACACACCCCTCTCATGGGTTCTCTCTCAGGTTTGTGTCTTGGAGAATGTCTCACATAGCTGCAATCATCAACAATTTCCTCCTGCAAAATGCACTTATTAGTACCGATCACATATCTTCCATAGGGTCAAACCCATTCATTTTCGACATCAAACCTTCAAGATTATTTAAAGGTGTCATTACAAATGATAGAGATTACCTCTCCATAGGTGTTCTAGTTAGTACTTCATTGGAATTGTTGACACCCATGCTGTAGTGTTTTCTGTAGGATCGAAATCTTTGTGTAGTCCCTCCATGTATTTGTGTTGAAACCTCATGAATTCCTCTCAATATATTGTTGGCTCACCTACCCACTAGGCTTCCAAAATTTGTTTGAGTTGTAATTGCATTACATATTAACTGCTCGTGCTTCTAGGCCTAATACCGACTTCAACTTTCCATCATTGAACCATTTTCTTATGCATTCCTACTAGTTGCTAGCCTTGCAATTTATTCCTTTGTGACTTGACACCTTAACCATGGAGGAAACATCCCCCGAGTGTCCTTATCCTGCACCATGATTCCTTGCATTGAGCATAGGTATGTTCCTTGTGCTTTGGAACTAGTTTTATTTCCTGTGACACTCGTTTCCTCCACTGTGCTATAAAATTATTTTATTCCTTTTCAAGCAGTGAATATAGCATCTATTGTTTGGTATACAATTTCCCTAATAATCACTTTATCAGGTACATATCTAGGTAGAAGGTGTGGTGCACTTGTACCACCATAAATCCTGATATAGGTGTAGTACCTTCCTATGTACCAATTCACAATATCCTTGAGGGCTTGCATAACCTCTGTAGATATTATCATTGGGTTTTATTGATATATCATTCATATAGGGGAACTAAGAAATGATTAAATATTTCATAGAAAAGTCTTCTATAACTATCTTCCAACAATTGAAAATAATAAAGATGAATTGGAGATAAAGTATGGTTCCAATCCCAACACATTCGAGGGAAACAATTTGCAAAAAAAATAACATCTAACAAATAGGAAGACATATTAAAACCTAGTGGTTTAAGTCATGGTGCTCTCCTTGTTGTCTCTAATATTTTAATGGATAATATTTGATCCCAGTTGAAGATGTTCCCTTTTTTTGCTACATAATGCGCCATCGAGGTCCATTTTATCCTGAAGTGGGTGCTCTTCTCTTCTCCATACAATATGCAAATCATGGTTGCAAGTAGCTTATAGGGTTATTTCATTTGATGAATAGGAAACAATTTTTTTCCTTTCAGAGGAAACAACACACCTTCCTCCCACCATTCTTGAATTGTCTTGGACATATCTTCATGTTCTCCTTTGAATTCATCTAGTAGTTTCTCATTAAGAGGTGAAATTGGTTTGGGAAACTTGTACTGAACATAAATGTACTTCATTCTTAATGAAGAGATTGGCTTCTTGATATCGTTCGATATGGAACTCATCCCTTTATCTAGGTGCGAGAATACCCATTTCTTCCCATCGTTGTACTACATAAGGGATAACTACTATGGCATATAACCCACTCTTTCTGATAAATTGGTAAAGGAATTTGAGAATGATAAATTTTCGCAAAATTTTGTTGTCAGAAACCATTACTTCAGAATGTAACTCTTTCAAATATTTTTTGGAAGATAAGCATTTGGGATAAAAATTTATTGGACAAATAGTTTATCGGGATTCCTCATTCGGAAAGGAGAAAGGTTCAGGAAGAATTGCATTCGAAAGAACACCCTTTAGGAAAGGCAAGGTATGAACGATCATCAATTATTTTGAAGGAATATTTGGGCTCTCAAAAGTAGTGCTTCATTAAAGGTAGTACTAAGCATAAGGGAAGACTAGGCTTTAAGTTATTTAAATCGGTCAATGGAATGGTGTAGTGTAGGATAAAAATATCAATAGGACATGATAGCCTAGATAGTTTAAGCATGTATCATACATTAATACATTCCCTAATCACTTCTTTATAACCAATCACCTTTGAAAAATGGTAATTGAATTAATAGAGGGAATGAGTTTGTCATTCTTTCTGTATTATTGATTTGATTTCATGTATCTGTGAGATATTGAGATATTTTATTGAATAAATAATCTCAATAGAGTGGACAAATTCTCTTCTAGTCAAAATGATCATTTTCAATTGGCGATTGCAGATTAGAGGTTTGATTCAATTGGTGATTGCAGATTAGAGGCTTGATTTTGGTTTGTTAAATAATTTGGAATTGAATTGCCTTTCAAAGTTATTTAGAAAGATTTACAAAATGATGAGATAGGAGGAAAATGTTGATGAAAGGGAAGCAATCCACATACATATATGAGTGACCAGGTATCGGTACATATATGAACCCTATATTGGTTCATAAATAAAATTATCATGATTGTTTATAGCTATTCAATTCTAGTAAAATTGAGTGACCAGTTTGAGTCAAATATAGAAAACTAGTTGAATGTCAAGGTGAGAACAACAATTTACCAATCAATGTTATAGCAGAGCACAATAGTCTAGAAGAAGAAAGATGCATCATCGACCATGATAGGATCGACGATGATCCTATATCAAAGAAATATCGTAAAGGAAATCAAACCAATTTCCCACCTAAGGAATCGATGATCCATGGTGCATTTTGCTTGGAAAAGTGCCAGGAAGTTAACGAGACTTATATTGCCCAAAACTTGTTCTTGGAAATTTTTTATATATGAAGCTAAATACCTCCAAATTGAGTGAGACATATTACATTGGTTAGGGTAAATACCAAATTTTTTATGGCACAAATTTCAAGTTCTTAAGTGAATATAGTGACACGTGGCATTTCCTACAAGTTCGCTCTCTTTAAAGGGAAAAAAATCAGCACATATTGGGAAACTTATCATAAAATTCTATTGGAGAATCCAATCTTGGTATAACCTATGGGGTTGGAAAGAAAACACATCAGGATACCTCAAGCCAAAATTTTATACTCAGAAGGGCCAAAATTGCAGAGCTACAACAAAAGAAAGGTCAAGTAGCAGAAAAGTATCCAAATCAAGGTTCTAAAAGGTGTGTTTCTTTTTGGAAATTTGCATATATTTTGTCTAGAATATCCAATTGGGGTGATTCAAAAAGTGGAATAAAGTGGGATAAAAGGAGTATCACATAAAATTGGGAGAATATTAGGGAGTTTTAGGTACATATGTATTACGAAATTTCTAAATGTAGGAGCTGTCGTTACTTGTCAGCGCTACAACTCGGGGACAATGTGGTTCTTCCACACCTAGAGTATATCAGAAGGCCCCTTTTGAACGATTGTGCATTATAAAAAAATACTATGGATTTGAGCTCCCACATACCTAAAGTATATCAGGAGACCCCCTATAATCCTGAGACTAACTGAGTAAACCTTTTGGTCGTCTTGTTTCTATAGTACACCGAGAAACACACTCAGGGAGATCACTCTCTAGTACCTGGGTAGTCAGATAGTACGGATAAGGGAATGTTCAAGCCTCCTTAGTTAGTGCCCTGAGATATTGGTTTGAGTGCTATTGTTGGACCTCGCATGTATATCAGAGAGACATAACACATGACACTCCCTTGTCTGTGAGGACCTCTGCCTAAGACAATTAGGAATTCCTACCTTTTAGTGATATTTGGCCAACATGCCACCAAAAAAGGGAAATTATACACCAAATAAGACCTCATACATTCCTACTTGGACTGTAGATGACGGTGAAGAAATGCACAAGGACATAGATTCTTTACAAAAGAAGGAAATAACAAAATATGAACTACAAAGGATGATGGATTCAACTGAAGCTAAGATATAAGCGATGATGGATTCTAAGATGGATGGCTTAAAAGGGGAGATCATGGAAGGGTTGAAAAAGTTGTTAATAGAGAGGCCACCTAAAAGCGACAATGTATCCCATGAAGTTCATGATGAGGATAGAAGGAAGATAAATAAATATTGGAGAAACTACAGCTTTGGGTTGAAGACCAACCGCTTTCCTAATATCGATATGAGGAAGTTTGATGGCAAGGATCAATAACATGGATACTCCATATGGATTAGTTATTTGATATACATGATGTGCCACACACACAAAAGGTACAAATTGCATCCTTATATTTAGAACCTAATCAGTTTTTGTGGTATTGATGGATTTTTTCTCGCAAATCACTTGTCACTTTGAAAATTTTCACGGAAGAAATTATAGCACACTATGAGGATACAAGGAGCAATACCTTCTTCATCCAATTGATAAATATGAAGAAAAAGGGTTCAGTTGCGGAGAACATTGAGAACTTCCAAAGATTGAATATAAAGGTCAAAAATATTCCATATGAGCACATGATTCATGTCTTGATAGGAACTTTAAAGGATAACATTCAACATGAGGTTCACCTCTGGGAACCCAAATCATTGGAGAATGCATTCAGGGTGGCGAGAAATGTTGAGAGTAAAAATATGGTTGTGGATACTAGATGGACCACACCTAACATCTATCGAGAGAATATTGTTCCTTCTTATAAACCACTTCAACCTAAAAGTTTGACACCTCAACAATTGGAGGAAAGAAAAGAAAAAGGTTTATGCTTTAATTGTGACAACAAGTACAATAAGGGACATAAGTGTGGTGAGAAGAAATTATTCTACATAGATTCTGAAGAGGAAGAAGAACAAGAACAAGAATAATAACCATATCAATATGAATATGTAGAAGAGATTTATTCTGAAGAGACGACTCCCAACATATCATGTCATGTATTGGATGGAATTAGCACTCCTCAAACCCTCAAGATCGAAGGATATATCAAAAATAAAAAAGTTAATAGTGCTAATTGATTCTGGTAGTACTCATAATTTCATTCACTGTAAATTAGCGAAATCTCTCAATTGGTTTATATATATCCATCGCCAAATTTTCAAGTAATGATTGCAAATGGAGGAACTTTCAATTTCTCATGATAATTCCATAAGATCAATCTTACTATGGGGGAATCTGTAATGAATATTCCAATGATTGCTATACCCATGGGTGGTGTTGATATTGTACTAGGGGTCTAATGGTTATAATCATTGGGAACAATGGATTTTAATTTTCAAGAACTTTTCATGAAATTTTCATTGGAAGCAAATGAAATTGAGTTAAGGGGTATCACAGGGAAACCCATTAAGGTGGTAAGATCTAATGGAATGAAACAATTATTGAAAAAGAGGCATAATGGTGTAATTGTACAAATATGATCACTAGATGTTCAAAGATCTAAGATATCTATTCCTGTAAATCTCCAATGGATCATTGATAAGAATTCCAAAGTATTTGAAGATATTACCAGAGTTCTTCCAACCACTCGCGATCATGATCATGTTATTCAAGTAATTCCTGGGAGTGTTCCTCCTAACATCATTCCTTAAAGATACCTTTATGCCCAGAAGAGTGAAATTGAGTGTATGGTTGAAGAAATGTTAGAGGTTGGAATTATTAGACCTAGCCAAAGTTCTTACTTTTCCTCAATGGTAATGGTACTCAAGAAAGAGGGCTCATGGCGTATGTGTCCAGATTATAGAGAGATCAACAAGATCACCATTAAATATAAGTTTCCCATTCTCGTCATTGATGAATTGTTAGATGAACTACATGGAGAAATCTACTTCACAAAGTTGGATCTTCGTTAAGGGTACCATCAAATTAGAATGAAGGAAGAAGATATCCCAAAAACAACATCCAGAACTCATGAAGGCCATTATGATTTTTTGTTCTTTCCTTTTGGCCTTACAAATGCACCTTCCACATTCCAAGGGTTGATGAATTCTATTTTCAAGCCCTTCCTTCGAAAATTTGTGTTAGTATTTTTTAATGATATACTAATCTATAGAAAGTCTTGGGAAGATCATGTTCAACATGTTGACAGGGTGCTACAACTACTGAAGGAGCAACAACTATATTCCAAATTGTCCAAATGTTTCTTTGGGGTGAAGGAGGTAGAGTATTTGGGTCATATTGTATCTCATGAATGTGTCGAGGTATGCCCTAACAAGATTAAACCCATGATGGACTGGCCGATTCCCAAAACATCAAAGAATCTTAGAGGATTTTTGGGTTTGACATGTTACTACCACAAGTTTGTCTGGAACTATGGAAGAATAGCAACACCTTTAACTGCATTAACTAATAAGGATGCATTTTCATGGACTCTAAAGGAAACTCAAGCTTTTGAACAACTTAAAGAGGAAATGTGCAAAGCTCCTATCTTGACCACATTATACTTCAAAAAGATCTTTGTTGTGGAATGTGATGCCTCAGGAAATGGCATTGGTGTTGTTCTAATGCAAGAAAGAATGCCCCTTGCTTTTGAAATTTGGCCACTCAAGGGAAAGGACTTACAAAAACCCATTTATGAGAAGGAAATGATGGCAATACTACATGCATTGAAGAAATGGCTCCTTTACCTAATAGGTAGGCACTTCAAGGTCAAAGCATATCATGATAATATTAAATACTTCTTGGAACAAAGACTATCTTCAGAAGAGAAAAAAAAATGGGTGACCAAGCTGTTGGGTTATGAATTTGAAATAATCTATAGAAAAGGTAAACAAAAATGTTGTGGTAGGTGCACTCTCAAGAAAGGATGAATATGTTGAGGCATTTCTATGTGCTATCTATATCATCCAACCTGATTGGATAATAGAAGCAAGGGATGAATGGAAGAATGACGAAGAAGTGTGGACTTTCATTCAAAGGTTGCAGCAGGATTCCAGTGCATCTGATACATTTACATGGAAAAATTATTCACTATGGTACAAAGATTGCTTATATATACGTAAGAAATCCCAACTCAAACAAAAGGTACTTTTGTAATTGCACACCTCTTCGGTAGGAAGGCACTCAGGATTTTTGAAAACCTATCACAGGGTCAAGAGGGAATTTTTTGGGGATGGCCTTAAAACTGATATTCAAAGGTTTGTAGTAGAATGTTTGGTTTTCCAACAAAATAAGGTGGAAACAATTAAGACCCCAGGTATTTTACAACAATTAGCCATTCCAAGTTAGCGTTGGGAGGAGGTTTCCATGGATTTCATCACAAGGTTACCAAAGTCTGAAGGAAAGAGTGTCACCATGGTGATTGTTGATAGACTTACCAAGAACACACACTTTTGTACACTCTCTCATCCTTTCAAATCCAGTACAGTTTCTACCACATTCATGGAAACAGTTCAAAAACTACATGGCTCATAGCTCATCTTATCTTCCTAAATCTGATGGACAAACTGAGATAGTGAAAAAATGTTTGGAAGGATACCTTCGTTGATTTGTCTCTGATAAACAAACACAATGGTTCAAGTGGTTACCCTTGACAGAATGGTGGTATAACACTTCCTTTCATACTACAACAAAAATGACACCATTTATGGCGCTTTATGGATATTACCCACCATCCATCACTTCTTATTTAAAATAAAAATATAAGGTTTAAGCAGTGGAATATCACATCGAGCATCAACAACAAGTTCTCCAACTCTTAAAGGACAACTTGACCATGGCACAAAATCACATGAAACAACAAGCAAATCAACATCATAGTGAAAGAAGTTTTGAAGTAGGGGATTGGGTATTTTTAAGACTATAACCATACAAACAGATGTCCCTCAAGCAAGCTAAGAAGGATAATAAATTATCACCAAAGTACTATGTTATTGATTTGATTTCATGTCTCTGTGGGATATTGTGATGATTTATTGAATAAATAATCTCAGTAGAGTGGATAGATTTTATTCTAGTCAAGAGGATCCTTTTCAATTGGTGATTGTAGGTTCAATGATTTATTCAATTGGTGATTTTAGGTTATATGCTTGGCTTTGGTTCGTTAAATAATTTGGAACTGAATTACTTTTCAAAGTTCTTCAAAAAGCTTTACAAAAAATAGAGACAGGAGGACAAAGTTGATGAAAGGGTAGCAGTGCACATACATATATGAGTGACCAAGTTCTGATGCATATATGAACCTTGTATTGATTCATAAATACAATTATCATGACTATTTATAGCTAGTCTGTTCTAGTGAATTTGAGTGGCTAGTTCGAGTCGGATACAAAAAAATAGTTGAATGTCAAGGTGAGAACAATGAATTACCAATCAACATTACAACATAGCACAATAATCCATAAGACGAAATATCCACTATAAATCACAATGGGACCAATGATGATCCTATCTCAAAGCGATATCGTAAAGGAAATCCAACTAATTTCCCACCTGAGGAATCGATGATCCAGGGTTCATTTTGCTTGGAAAAGTGCTAGGAAATTAAGGAGACTTTTATCACCCGAAAAGTGGTTTGGATATTTATCCCTCTAACATGTGGCAAGGAATGTATGGGATTGAACTTTGTAAAGTGTATTTGAATACCACTTTTGCGACCACCTGCAATACTAAAATGTGATACCACTATCGTGAAGTGGTAAATTTATCTTAGTTAGGACTGTGGTTATAGTCCTTGTTTTTTCACACGAGAAAGGAGTCTACGTTCATAAAAAAAACTAATTAGGGATGGATATTAAGAACGTCTGAACATTTCAACAATTGATATGGGTGTGGTTAAATGACCCAACTCTTTTCTATTTTGATGATTTAGTCAAGGTATCATAGAGGCTTAACACCAGATCAATTTGAACGAGAGAATTACAAAAGAAATTAGTGCTAGATCGAACAAAACTTAAGGTAATCCTTGAACTAAATTTGATTGGAGAACTGTATCATACTAGAGATCATTGCACTCTCTATAGTGGAATATTTTGGCATTGATTTGAAGGTGGTTAGATTAGTCCGATAATTCAAAGTTATGAGCATAGATCTACATAATTCTATTTAAAGAGGGTTTGATCAGAAGTTTAGAATCTGTCAATAAAGGAAGGGTTGGTAATCCTTGAACTAAATTTGATTGGAGAATTGTATCATACTAGAGATCATTGCACTCTCTATAGTGGAATATTTTGGCATTGATTTGAAGGTGGTTAGATTAGTCTGATAATTCAAAGTTATGAGCATAGATCTACATAATTCTATTTAAAGAGGGTTTGATCAGAAGTTTAGAATCTGCCAATAAAGGAAGGGTTGGTAATCCTTGAACTAAATTTGATTGGAGAACTGTAGCATACTAGAGATCATTGCACTCTCTATAGTGGAATATTTTGGCATTGATTTGAAGGTGGTTAGATTAGTTTGATAATTCAGAGTTATGAGCATAGATCTACATAATTCTATTTAAAGAGGGTTTGATCAGAAATTTAGAATCTGTCAATAAAGGAAGGGTTTGAGAACTCACAAGGTCTTGGAGTTATAAACAACGATTATGTTAAACTTGAAAATTCATGAAAATTGACCTGGTGAAGAATCATTTTCAACATGATAACGTGTGCATAATGAATGTAGGATTCCTTAGTGAGTTTAAATATGATATCAGGTTTCCTGTAATTAAACAAGATTCCTAGATATCAACATTTTGAAGAAGGTTTTCAATAACAGTTCACAGTGTAGGAGAAAACATAGAGTTATCAATATTCTATATTCCTAGGAGGTGACTATTTAGGGTTGAGGCATGAAAACACCCTAACCCTAAGCCGAAACCACTATCAATATATGTTAAATACTAGGCCATTAGGAAGAGGAGGGGATTTATTCTTTTAGTACTGTACTTGTTCCATGGTTGAGAAAATCATCTATGAGTGGGATTTGAGAGCATAATAGAGTAAGTAGAATATTCAATTGCAGGGATTCAATCCATAGTGTCAAAGAAAACTCCATAGTGAGTGCCCATTTCTTTGTACTTGCATTTCATAACCAAAGAAAAGAGAGCAAATAATAGGCCTCAACTTCTAGCTGGGTTTTCTCCTATATCAAGTTTCCCAAGTCATATCTCATGTTAATTTATGTGGATGGTTTGTTAATTTTATTGTTCTTTCATTTTTGGATTTTAGTTATTTTATAAATTTGAGCACTAAGCTAGTGATAATAAATTTGATATCGAAGGAGATAAATTGCATGGATAAAATATTTCAAAATATTGCAAGATCTATTTTGATGAACTATTCTAGTGGAATATCCATGACACTTTACAAATAATTAGGGGAAGATTTACAAGTGTCACAAAATGGGTAAAATATGAGTTAAATCTCATTCCCCTTAGGGTTTTACCCCAGTTTACTTTAGGATTAATTTTTGAGTCACTTTTCCCCTTCCTGAGTTTACTAGGTTCAACAATTAAGTAGGCCATCCTCATTTAAAAATAGCCCCTTTCCCTTAGAGGAAATTTCCACAACTTTAATGAATATCCATCTAGGATACTCCCATCATTTGATATAGATTAGTGTGGGTCCTCATAACATAACCTACAAAAAGGTTATCCCTTCCAAGAGCTTTGTGTGTGTGAGTCATAAGTGCAATATGAACCATTAAGGTATAGCAATACTCGATCTAATCCATCAAGTAGATTCCCATTACTTCTCAACATAAATCATTGAAGAGTACTCGTTAACCATTAATTAAATCATTCACCATTAATAACTATCAAGGATGTATTTTCCAATAAGTATTGCCAAGGACATAACCATTAATGATTACAACTAGGAACATAATTACCACTGTTAACCATCAAGGGAACAATAATCAATAATAATAATTACCAAATACATAATGATTCCAAAAGACAACATCCCCCAATAAAGTATCATAACAATTAACTATCATCTATAAGACTCTCAACAAGCTATTGATGGAACAATTTCTATGCAGTAGGGGTCTTACACTATCCAACAAGAAAGAGTAAATCAATGAAGAGGCTCCCATAATCATTGAAAATTATCAATGATATTTTAAACCATATCCAAAAAATATAATATCCAAAATATCCAAAAATAGTATGTTGTCCAAAAAATTCAGTAGTCAATTGTTCTCAACAATCAACAATAAAATATACTCAAAAACCATATTTGCCACTTTGGGAGGAAATTTTTCCTTTGTTGTTGTTGTTGTCTCTCTTTGAATATTTTGAATTAGCCTTAGGTTGTGTGGAGCCTTTAGGATTGATATTACTAATAACATGAGAGAATTCATCTATAAAGTGCATGCATGATGAAATGGATTTGGATGAACTGCTTGAGGGAGAGGAGGGGGAAACAACAACTTTTCCTTTATCATGTGTATGGTGGGCTTCAATTTTGAGTCTCTTGTTTGCGTGGGAAGACTGTACATGTGAGTGTGCAGGGGAAATTTGGACATTTGGGTTAACCGGTGGAGGAGGAGCAGGCAAAGACAAATTGGGCCAACCACGATGTTGGGAGACTACTGGGTGAACAATCTCTTGCCATCCGCCATTTTCAGGGACTTCAGGTTGTAATGAGACATGAGGGGGGACAAGGATACCAGGGACATGCTGGGGTTGGAAGGGAGGCCTTTCTGGCCTAGGTTGGACTACCCCTTGTCCAATCTAGTTGAAAAATCCAGCTTGGAAGAGTTGGTTTAGCTCTTGTGGATATGCATCAAAATGTATTGAAAATCTTGGCCTTCTAGGGCCTCTATTCCAATTCCCTCTTCCCTTGTTATTTCGGCCATGGATTCCTCTGCTAAAGAATCTCATCCTGTATGTAGCGTTTATTAGAAACTGGCTTCTTAAACAAACCATACATGACATCTCTTTAAATATGAAACAAAGTTTGGCTCAACAACACATCAAACCCATGCAATCAAATCCATAAAAATCATTTAATACTTGTCAATGAGCAGGGGGTGAACAAGGGTTATGGGATATGCGAGGGGGTTGTATTGAGCAGAAAAGTGATAAAATGAAAGGGAGTAGAACATGATTATTTCACAACAGATAATTTAAACAATCAACTGCGTTAACAAAATTATATCAACTGTGACCCATCTTTGTGTCATCTTTTAATTGTTGTAGTACATAGTTTCCATTTAATTTTAAGAACAAGGCATGTATAATGAACCTAGGAATGTGAGGGGATATGCAATGTGTGAAAAAGTGAGAGAATGATAAGTAAACTAATGGATATTCTTCATAAAACAAATTAAGTAATCAATAATCATAAATGTGTATTAAAATCAATGCAAAAAGCACCAACATTCACTATTTCTCAATTGTGTACCAAACAATTTGTTGTTCCAATATTTAAATTTCCCAGAACTTCTCAATTCATAATAGTCTAAACAAAACAAACTTTCCATTTCAACAGTCCTATTTAACAAAGCTTTGATCTTTTATTTTTTTTCCTTCTTTTTAAGAATTAAAAAAAAAAACACAAACAACAATATGTTCGACCTCTATCCCTGATAAACCATAATGCATCACGATAATAATCAACATCCATTGTCTAACAATTTACAATCAGGTTCAATTTTAAATATACACAGGTCTCTTTTTAAAACGCGAACAAAATTCAAAGCATGCCCGATTACACACAATATTTTTCATATCAATCAAAAAGATCTTTCAATGAATCAACAATCGACCAAAACATAAAACCGAGCCTTATCACCGTGGGTATAACTTCCCTTTAAAACCATTGGTAATTTTTACGATGATCCAATATAAATACATGAAGCGAACATCACCAACTACACACAAGCATCATTTTTAAAACTAGCCATAACCCTGATAGAGCCAAGGAAAAACACACAGTTGTTTCCAATTGCAATGAAGACCACGTTGGTAAACACACAGTGAGTGAAACCATAATGAAAGAAGACAATTATCGATTGTATGCAAGCACCTATTCCCATTTGTAACTGTTCAACCAATTTTTATCATAGAAAGATGAGATAGAGACTCGACGAAAAACCTCCATAACCATTCCACTAATAAACCAATATTTGAAAACCAAGAAGGTGCCCGAAGGGAGCAAAGTGTTGATTAAGGTTGGTTTTCATTGATTTCAACCCTTGAGGAAAGCCCCGTAGCACAAAGGTTTGGGTAATGGACCCAATATTGTTTGATTTAAATATGACTCATTATTGTTTTTTCATGGTTGATAAGAAGTAAATATGGATGAACTCCAAAGTGGTCCCCTTATGGTGATAGCCCTCACAGGAAGACGCTTTGCAGAGTAAGAGAACCCATGCTTAATTGTGGAATAATGAGATGAAGGATAGTGAATTTGTCAGGGAAACTATCCTATATGGATAGTTCTTGCCATTCCATTTCCAGTGGTATGTAGAACATCACATAACTCCTCACGGTTAGAGAGTTATGACCATGTGAAGTTGGAGAACCCAGGTTTGGGTAATGGACCCAAGTTTGTTTGATGGATAATGGTATGATTTTTGCTATATTTGAAGATAATACTATTCTATATGGATAGTACATGTCATTCCATTTCTGTTGGTATGTGGAATGTCACATAACTCCTCACGNNNTGAGAGTTATGGCCTTACGAAGTTGGAGGACCCTCATATGTCATCTAGAAGCCCCAAAAGGTCAAAGTAGTCAAAGTGGTTTAAGAGATTTTAAAAGGTAAATAATAAAGTGAAGTGATGAGTGTATTATAATTCAAAGTTAATACAAAAAAAATTATTTCAATAATAAATTTAATGGAGAAATTAGAAGTGGGTTAACCCTAAAATAAGGAAAGTGGGCCAACTCACCTAGAAGATGTTTTTAAGGAAGCTACTTGGAGAGTATAAATTGTTGGAAGATTGGTTGTTGTCATTGATGTCAACCCTAGTCATGGGTTTTGGACCAGAATATTGATGAAGTTATTTGGACATGAAG